>CAUYRT010033840.1:0-15254 GCA_963574885.1 Lepilemur ruficaudatus
GTTGTCAAATTAATTTCTTTCTATTTATAGTAGAGATGGGGTCTCACTCTTGCTCAGGCTGGTTTCAAACTCCTGACCTTGAGCAATCCGCCCGCCTCGGCCTCCCAGAGTGCTAGGATTACAGGCGTGAGCCACTGCGCCCGGCTGATGTTTTCGTTTTTTAAGAGGAAACTAAAATGATTCTCTCTCTCTCTGCTCACAAGAACAAAGAGAAGATAGGAAATGGAAACAAGAGCTATCCATCAATTTTTGGAAGATAAAACACAGAAGAATTGAAGGCAGCAAGATGAAACTGGAGCTTAGACTGTGCATGGTAAAATATGCAGACAAGTGGAGAATAGGTGAAAGGTGAGGAGCAGATGGAAAAAAAAGGCCCAGTCCTTAGTGAAGTGCCCACATCACCCGACCAGCAGCCAGTGGCCTTCCCTCACTCTTAGAGGAGTTTGGGAGCTAGACTGGGAGATTAGTTTGAAAGTCTGCCTTCTCAATCTGTATGTATAACACACTACAACTGCACAATCAACCTCCAGGCAATACTGGGGCTTCCCCTGGAGAAAGTAAACAGTCTGGGTAGAATATCTTCACATACAACCATTTGGGGCAATTCCTTAGAAAATGCCCTGCTTCTCTCCAGGATACCTGTAAGCCCAGAAACCTAGCTATAATAGCTATCCTGTGAGAGATAAAAGAAACTGCTGCATATATTAAAAAACAAACAAACAAAGAAAACCAGAAAACATGCAAAGGAAAACAAAATCTCCTGGAAATTAAAATTACAATTGCTAGAAAATCAATAGAAGAATTAAAAGATAAAAGCAAACAAATCACTTAGAATGCAGACCCAAAAAATAGTGTTGGAGAAAATATGAGACAGAGGCAATAGACCCAGAAAATCTACCCAGAAAGTCCAGTATCATAGTAGTGTGAGATCTAGAAAAAGAGAATAGAAGATAAAGGCAATATATCCTCAAAATTCTGAGGGAAAACTATCTTCAACCTAGGCTTCCTTGCTCCAAAAAGCCATCAGCCGATTATAAGTATAGAAGGAAGTCATATTCATGTAAAGTCCCAACAAGTTTAGTTTCCATGTATCTTTTCTTGGAATGCTCCAACAAAACGAGCGAGTAAACTAGGGAGTGAAGAAAGAGGAATCACGGTGTCTGAGAAACAGGGAATCCATCTCAGAAGAACGGTAAGAAGTCTCTGGAAGGCAGTTCACTAAAGGCACAGGGACCAGGTGGACAGAGAGTTCTGGGAAAAGGTTTCCGGGAGGGAAAAGGAGACCAACAAACAATCTGACGTGATAAAGCATTTGGTTAAAAAAAGAAGTCAGGGCAGAAGCGAATGATATCTGATGGAGCATAGGACAAAATTAAGGTTATTTTCATAGACATTTATTAGCACTTGGCATTTCTGTGTACAATATTTTATAATCATCTTCATGTAAACATCGGCTAATGCTGTCTCTAAAAACAGTCATTTAAATGTTGTGTAAGATAATTAAATAAATCCTCATATTTTATAAAGGGGGCTACTAATAATTTCTAAATTGAAAAAAATCAAGAAATGAGTACATTAGTTAGAAAGGGATGATAGATACCCAAAGAAGTGTCTGAGTGGTTGTGTGAAGTTTTCACTAGTGAGCTGAACTCCTGCTTGAGAGAGGCAGGGGTCACATCCGCGGGCTGCTGTTTTTCATTATGAGCCTCTCAGGACAAATTGATTGTATAAATGTGAAAGTGTACTATTTTGACAAGAATAAAAGTGGTAAAGGTTAAAAAAGCAAACTAAAACAACATCAATTACAATAAACACAACTCTACTACACCCAAACAATAACCACAAAATACGTCATCTCTCTTTGGTTTCTGCTGACATGTTGCATTAGATAAGTGAGTGAATGAATGTCCCTGGTGGAAAAGACATCTTTGCAATTGTAATGTGCATCATATTTATTGGAAGACAAATGTCTTCTGAGGAAAGCTCTATTTTCTGATCACCACCTGGGACGTCATTTGAAAGGTTATCCGAATATATATAGGATTACAACCATCTCCAGAGTCTTCTCTATTGTAGAAGTAATGGAAATTCAAGGGTTTAAAAGGAACTAACAAGTAAAGATAATTTGCATATTTTGGGAGACCAGTCTTTTACGTTAATTATTTGATCAAATGTTTTTAATAACTCTAGGAGTAACATGTACTTAAAAACAGGTTTAGTATTAAATGTTATGTTCACACTAGGGCTATCCCTTCCCCTGCCTCAAAATTTTGAGAAAAGAGTAAAAGAAAAAATTTATTTGTTTAGCAGTATTTTTCAAATTCTTGTTTCTTATTTAAATTGAAATTTTCCTAAAGGTAGAATATTTTGCATAATCTTAACACACAAAATGAGTAAGAGTATTGTTCTTCCGGGCCAAGGTCCAAGTGTGGTAGCAGTTGGACCGAGCATTGCCCTAGATTATCCCCTGGCTGCCTAAATTCAAATAGTCACATATAAAATTGGCTAATATAAAAAACTACTCCTAACTTTTCAACTTTCATTCTAGGAATTTTGGAGACACACCCAGATTTTGTGAACAAAACGCTAACCTGTTTTTTTTTTCTTTCATCAGATTATTCATGCAAGTGTATGAGTCCAAGATACTGCAAGATTATTTTAAAGGTAATTTTTAATTATGTCTTTGTAGAGAAGTAATATTTTACAGAAAATTTTATTAATTTGTGATGATATTTCCTGAAGAATTATGTTTCGATTAAAGTTTAGCGTTAGGTGGAACAAAGAGTTTCAGTCTATGTGTTAGGAATGTATTAGGAATGTGTTAAGAATATGAAAAGCAGAAAGCAACCTTATGAAAATAATGTTTTCTTTCTTTCCCTCCTTCCCCTTCCTTCCCTCTCTCTGTTCTCTGTTTCCCTTTCTTTCCCTTTTTCAGTTAGTCCCCAAGGTCAGGGCTCTCTCTAGTTAAAATCCCCTTTCTTCCATCAGCATGTCCAAAATGTCTTCTTATTTCTAGGTTCAGACCTCTCCAATCTATCCAATAATCCATTTATTCCATCATTAATTAAAAAATTTCCCTGAGTACCTACTCTGTGAGAGGTGTTATATGAAGTGCTGGATTATCAAGGACCTGAGTTTTAACCTTATCTTGAAAATCACAGTTTTTGTGCAGTGGCATCTGAGAAAGGGAGAGGTCCAGTATGACTCCCAGGACATAGCTTAGTGGATTTAATGCATGGTGACATCCAGTGAGCTGGGGACATGAAAGAAAGAACACATCTTAGGGAAAAGATGCTGGATTCTATTTTGAGCTTAATGGGCCATCTAAGTAGAAATGATGAGAGGCCATTTGGATATACAAGTCTGAAGTACAGCAGAATCACTTCCATAAAAGAATCTTTCTAGAAGCACTAGCTGGAAATCATCTTTCTTTCTTCCCCATAGTAGTTCATATGCGTTGGCCTTGTTGCACTTACCACCATCTACTGTATGTTTAAATTACTTATATATGTGTTGAAGGAGCTCAGAAAATTTCAAAATATGACTCTTTTGTATAAAGAATATTTTGAAGAATATTTTGAATCGCAGGCCCCTGGAGATCAGCAAAGCATTGGAGGGGGCTTTTGCTCTATCTGCATAAACTGAACTGGCCTGATCAAAAGATCAAATGGGGAATTGACTTCCCTTCCTCTCCCTGCTATCTCAATATATTGTAGGAAAGAAGATCAAGAATGCAAGCAGATCTGGCCCAAATTATTTTAAACACAACATCTGTCTCTCAGATTTATATAATTTGTCAAAAGAATCATTTACAAGTCAATCTGTCTCCCCCATCCATTTGTCCTCCCTAGCACCATTTGTCAGCCCTAAACAGATTTACCTCCAGTCCTCGTTTCCCCTCCCCTCCAAAAAGACAGGTATAAAAATATCTGAACTTCACTGGGCTATTGGGTCTGTGATTCTCCCTCTGCACATGGTAAGTAAACCTTTCTTTTACTAATCTGCCTTAATTGTGAATTGATCTTTCAGTGAACTTTTGCAGGAAAGGGCAAGTTTCCCATCACCCCTACAGTGTCATGTCTCCCATATTAGTCTGCAAGATTCTTGAGGCAGGACCCATGACTGCTACATATTTTTATCTACAAAAGTGCTTAGAAAAAGACAGGCATTCAAAATCATGCACTAAAATGATGGACAGCCTTAGCCAGCTCACTGAAGATCTCCTCTGGAGATTTTATGTGAATCATCCTCAGAGTTTACCATAATTATTAATATTTGCTTCAGTTTATCTTGGCCATAGGAATTTATTTTTATGAGATTGATGCCTTGACTTGCAATTAGATTATCTGCCACCAGCATCATTGGCAGAACCAGTCGTCTGTTAGCTGAACTCTATCTGATACAGTTTTTTCCCCATTGTTTCTAAGATGAAATCTGCACAGAATCAGAGAGAAAAAGCTCTTTATTCAGTCCAACTATTCCGGTCATGGCCAGTGTGATAGTGGATTATATGTGCTAATTCAATTGAATCAGGGGATCCCCTTATATCTGGTTAAACATTTCTGGGTGTGTCTGTGAAGGTGTTTGTGGATGAGATTATCATTTCAGTTGGTGGACTTGGTAAAATAAATTTCCCTGAAAGGTATGGATGGGTATCAGCCAATCTCTTGAAGTTCTGAATATAATAAAAAGTGGAAGGAGGGGAAAATTTTCTTTTTCGTTCTGCCTCACTGGCTGATCTGGGGCTTCTCACCTCATCTCCTGGGGCTTCTCATCTCATCTCCTGTATTCGAAATGGGCTTTACACACCCAGATATCCTGTTTTCAGGCCTTTAGACTCAGACTAAAATATACCACCTGTTTCCTTGGTCCCCTGCTTGCAGACTGCAGATTGTGGGACTTCTTGGCCTTAATAATTATCAGCTAATTCCTCATAATAAATCTACTTTTAGAGAGATAGATAGACAGATAGATAGATAGATAAATATAACCTATTGGTTCTACTTCTCTGGTGAATCCTAATACAGTCAATAACACAATATTCTCAAGCTTTAGGAACACCCCATTAAAATCTCTCTCATTATAAACAAACCTATGAAGGGACATATATACACATACATACACACATATATATACACATATATACACATATATATATATATTTAAACCGACATCTCATATGCCTTTTGCTAACAGTGATAGCAGGTGTCCCTGAGTGGTAAGTGTGTCAATGGTGGTGCTCTAAGCCCAAACCAAGGTTAAGAGGATTTTTACCTGATACAGCTTTTTGGATGAATCTTAGCTGGCTAAAACCTGCCAAGATTCAGGATCCCTGTGTGTCGTTTATCTTAAGACGGTTGACCTGAGGGAGCTGGTGGTTTGATATCTATGAATTTAATGGTATGTTAAACTGTTTTAATCACCGATGGCTTAGCTTGGCATACCTAAAAAGTAACAGGTGTCACGTTTAGTATGACCCAAGAAGACCATCAGCCTAGTATTCTGTTTCTGACATTGTTACCATGAAATTTTCTGTGGGAAGGTTTTCTGGAACATAATTACACATTCCAGGAAAATTTGCGAATCTGACTCACGCTTTAAGACACAGCTCAGGTGCCACTCTTCCAATAATCCACTTATTTTCCTCCAGTCTGGGTCAGGCATGACTCTTTTGTGTTCCTATAGTGACAAATGGTTATCTCTATAATAATGTTTTATTTACTGATCTTTGACATTGAATTGCAAGTCTCTAGAGCCAGTTATTGTCTTTTATTGCTTTATCTCCAGCACATGGAAAAGTGCCAGGCCTGGACCAGGTGGCATACTACCAAATAACTTAAAGAATATAAACTTTCAGAGATTTAGAATGTATTTTTGCCTTACAACTTTTTTTTAGAAACTACCAGGAAAATAAAACACTGTCCTTGGAGAAACATTGGTATGGTTTAGAGGATGGGAAATCAAATACCTTCTCTTGTTTATTCCTGTGTTCCTGTGCTCATGAGAAGTGGATGGGCTCTCTTTCCCTATCTACTACCTACAGTTCATCTTACAGGGGGACCTACCTGATTATGGGAGCCTTAGCTTCTCTAGGAGTAGGGGATGGAAGGTTAAAGGGCTTCAGAGTGAATTTTTCAGACAGAGTCGAGGCTAAGACAGGAATCATGGCTGGGCAAGAAGTAAGCTAGGCAGGTAAGACAAACTGTATCTAGACTATGGTAATCTCCTCTTGTATATGACACTTTAGCAAAATTACGTATCTCGTTCCTCTGCTATTCTAAAAGCTCCTGGTGTAACATATAGTGCTTGCTAAGATTTACTGTTCAATGAAGGATGTGGAGTGAACAAATTATTTAATGAGGCAATATTTTAGTCTAAGGAATTTGTTCTTTGTTGTCACCGTTTCTATTATTTTGTATTTTTCTCTCTGTTTTATGACTTTATTTCTTAGTAAATTCTACTGAAAACTTACTGCCTATTCCTACCTGGTCTAAGGAAAAAGAGGGATTTGCTCACTCCTCACCCCGGAGAGCCACAGTGATAAAAGTGCTGGGCTTGGTTAGGTTTAGTGTTGGATAGAAGCCAGATGGGTGACATTGTGATTTCAGCTAAAGAAATGGGAATGTGGGGATGTTTGGGGTAGTGAGGTATAAGCAAAGTTAAAGCAGATAGGAATGAAAAGTCAAGCGGGAAGGGAAGGAGAGTTATGGCTGTAGATTTCTTCTGATCACTAGTTTTCTCTATTAAAACGGTGCCATTTATTAATTTGTCTAAACCAGAGGTCACAAATCCTAAAAGATTGAAATGATTATTCAAGGACTAAGCAGTTAGCATAAATGAGGGTTGCTGGCTAGGTGTAAGACAGAGGGAAGAGGTGGGAACTTGGGACAAACTAGAAAGGGCATGTGCGTTCTTTTTAAAAGCATTCACATTTGTTTCTTCTTCACCTGTGCAGGAGAAAGTTAAAACAAGGCAAATGTCTATAGACAAATTCATCTCACAGGGCTCACATTCTTGACCTCTGCTAAACATTTCTATACCCATTTGTATATTTCATCTCTTAGGATGATCTCTTGAGATAATGGGCTTTATTAGTAGTGCAACTATAACCACAGTGTTCCCAGTGTCTTCATAGAAGTTGCTGCTTGAGGATGTCCCTTTCCTGTTATAGCTCCATTCCCAAGGATTGCTATCGACAGACATCTGGAACAGCTCAGATCCTGTATCTGAGATCACTGTGGTGCTGTCTTTGAGACTTCTTACTCTTTGGTCAAGCCTTTGCCAAGCATACTTAGAAATCAATTCCTGGAGGGTCCACCCTGCTAGTCACCCCAACTAACTCTAACATGTTAAAATCTCCATTGAGGACCAACCTACTCTCTACTGAAGACATTTTCCACATTTTAGAGTGCCTTTATTTAAATCCGAGCATCTGTTAAGAGGCTGCATGAATCAAACGATTATTACAGATTCCTTTAAACTGTTCAATTAGTTGTTGGACTTTTAACAACATAAATAAATAAATGTATTCTAGCATATAGTAGGCACTCAAATGAAAATCTTATTCCTGTAACAAAAGCCAGCCCTTCCTCCAAGTTATATATTAATAGATTATTTATGATTTTACCATAATTCTTCAGGGGCAAATCATGTCGCTCGAAGCTTCTCAGCTCTGTCACTTAGCCTGAAAATAATATGTTGCTCGTTTCTTACCAAGAGTAGCTGAATTCACACTGCAGGAATATCAGCTATGAAGACACAGTAACATGGTAGTAAACACAGCCTGACATGAGAAATTATAGTCTAAGGAAAAACAAAGTATGAATTATGTTTTACCAATCCATAATGAGTTCTACTGACATTCTTATAAAGCACTCAATTTTTAAGTACAAATGGGCAAGTGCCTTACACTTAGTAGCTGCTCAGTTAATAAGTATTGATAGATTGACATATTGTTCAATAAAATGAAACCATTTATTTTTCTTTTTTTTAAGCCAGTTTTAATGTAAGAAATTGAGTGCTTTGGTTTGAGGATATTGTAGGTGAAGCAGATCCCTTCGCTTCAGTGTTTACTGACAATATTTGTCTTTTTTACTATAACAGATGGAAACCCTAATGGAGTTGTTGGAATGAGGTTTAAGTTCGAAGTATACCTGAGGTGTGCTTCATGGTATATAGACTCTTTTTATTCTTAATGTTTCCCTGGAGTGTGAAGTAGCATTCTCTGTATGACAGTTGGCTTCTGCTCCTTCACAGATATTTATATTTTATTTTCTCATTTATGCTATGCTTCCTCCTCTTCCTCTGTTTCATTTCTTCGCAGGTGCAGAGAGTTGTCATTACAGTCAAGTGTGTCTTATTCCCCTCCCTCTCTACTGGGTCTGCCTTATCAGATCTGGTCAACTACCATATTCCTTTCAAATTGAAAGTTGCCTTTTAGCCCCAGGTTTTTATTTCTCCAATGTGTTTCTTCAGCCTGCAATAAAGTTTTGAGGGTACCAATAAAGGGGGCATCTACCAAGGGTGTTATTTCTTACTGAAATGAAAATTTGGGAGGTAAACTTAACCAAAGAAAAAACATCTTTTCTCCTTCTTGTTTCTCCAGCTGAAAAAAAATAAGCTAAATTTATTGAACTTTTAGAGTTATTAAAATTATTGTGAGAAGTGGCTTCAAGAAATTCTAAACGCCTGTAATCCTAGCACTCTGGGAGGCCGAGGCGGGTGGATCGCTCAAGGTCGGGAGTTCGAAACTAACCTGAGCAAGAGTGAGACCCCATCTCTACTAAAAATAGAAAGAAATTAATTGGCCAACTAAAAATATATAGAAAAAATTAGCCGGGCATGGTGCCTGTAGTCCCAGCTACTTGGGAGGCTGAGGCAGAAGGATCGCTTGAGCCCAGAAGTTTGAGGTTGCTGTGAGCTAGGCTGATGCCATGGCACTCTAGCCCAGGAAAAAGAGTTAGACACTGTCTCAAAAAAAAAAAAAAAAAAAAAAAAAGAAGTTCTAAGGTAGGATGAAATTTAAGCAAAGCCCAGGACTTGGACTAGTGGAAGGACGGATGCAGGCACAATGTAGGGAAAGTGAGTTTGATATAAAATGTACATATTTACCAAAAAGTATTCTTGCATTTCAGTGTTAGCATCTACCCGCCCATCCTTAGATATCTCTAGGAAGTAGTTCAGGGACCTTTCAGAACAGAAAGGCAAATGTAGGAAGTCTCTTGCCTTTCTTTCTCTGTCTGCTTTTTTCATTCCTTAGAAAGTCTAAACACAGAGCAGCTTCTATAAATCCTGTCTGTAGAGCAGCAGTCCCCTTGTTTTAGGCATCCACCTTCTGGCTATAGGCTGGCTTGGAAAGAAAAATACGTTTAGGTTGAATTTTTGGAGTTCTTTTCTGTCAGAAAAGCAGCAAACCTGTAAAACATTGTACAAGATCTTGAAAGTGTGAGCATATAGCTGGGGGTTTGGAAAGAGTGGGGACCTGCCTTTGAGTCTTGGCTTTTATCATTCACTAGTTCTGGGATGCTGGACAGAAAACTAATACTGTCTGAAATTTCATTTAGCATTTGTGTAACGAGAGCGTTACTGTAGATGACCCCCAAGGACGTGTCTTTCATGGGTATTTTGTGGTTCTGTGTGTTCTCTCTGACTTGTTCCTGCTTGGCCTGTCTTCCCTTTGGCACATGATCTTAAGGCCAAATTCATTCATTCATTCATTCATTCATAAGCAGTTATTATGTACAAGGTATCATCCTATTACACTTTTAAGAAAAGATATAAAGGACTCTGCGGTAGAGTGGGATGCGAATAAACCAGATGCTGATGAGAGACCATTCACATAATGGAAGTTAGTAGAAATAGAGGGGAAAGAATCTTCTGGCTTGACTATCAGAGTCATGTTAAACGTTACAATAAAAGGGCTTTGCTTAATAACGCATGGGATCATCTGTCCACCTTGCACTTCCATGAGTGGACACAGGACTAGAAATCACATTTGGGTTTCAGAAATATTTGCACAGAGACATTATTAGAAATGGCCTGTTTAACCTTTTGGAAGTCCTCCAACGCTGCCACTTTCTGAGGGAGCAGGATAGACCTGTCATTAAGTATTATCACAGCTTGTCGTTTTTATGTCCAGCTCAGCACTGGGGGCAGAGTAATCACGGCCTCGAGGAACTCCTGCAGGATCACAGACCAGCATCCCTGCTCTGCATATTAGCTTAATGCCAGGGACAAGTAAGGCTGTACCCTAGTGTAACGCACTACAACTTGCTTGTTAATTTACTTGCTGCAGTTCAGTTTACTTCCCCAGAGCCTTCTTTCAATAAAGTCTTCTTAAAAGTATCAGGGACTCTTGCACTTTAGTTCTGCTCCAATCTCTCTCTCGATTGCTTCTTTCTCTCCTCATCCATCATCATTTCCTCTTTCACAGATGAGAAATGAAGTGTTTTTATTGTTTAGGAAACAAGCAGAGTTTTCCCTGATCCTGTGAGAGATAAGGACTCATAGTCACTTGTCCACAGTAGGTCAGTGACATCATCCCATGAACATGAATTTCCACCCCTAAGGATTTGATGTTGTGCAAGATCAGAGGCGTCATCGGCCACATACACCACATTTGTACTCACCCACCAAACTCCATAGAGTTGGTGGGCTTCTGTGGGTAGCTGATGAGCTTTTGTTCTAGTGTCGTAAAGTAATTAACTTCTATTATTAAATCACAGGTTATTGATTCCAAAAGCTTAACACCATTTACTTTTTCTGAACCTTTCTATTCTCATTAAGAGAAACGACAATTATTGGGAATTGACGTAGCCTACATATCAGTATGTATTCTTGGAACCATTGTGACTATGCTAATGTTTGCTAATGATGACTGCACTTTTCCTTTATATGTTACATAGAGAGACTATCTCAAACTTCAGGCACAATGGTTCCATTGTAATAAACATAACGTATTTCACGTGCTTAAAACATAAATGTTTCCATGATCTACGTTTCAAAACAATGATCTAGTACTAACTTACCTAAAGTTTCTCTGGCAGGCTGATTGACATACAGTAGATTTATTAAAGGGTATTTCATTAGTGCAGTATTAGAGTATGGGACATAAATGAATTTCACGTAAAAATACAGAAGCTGATTTATATTAAAAGGCAATAAACCAGACCAGTGGTATGATATTTCATCAAGGTGGTTCTTTCCTTTCTTTGTCTAGAGATAAATCATTATAGAATGCAACTTTAACATAGAAGGCATGAAATACTCCTTTGTAGGTTACAATTTAAATATTGTGAAGCCTTAGAAGCTTCATTCATTCAACAAATATTTATTCTGTATCTAGTATTTGCCAAAGTCTTTGCTAGGATATGATGCTGAAAGGTGATGAAGACATGGTCTGTTCCTTCATGGGATGTACGGTTAAATACAGAAAGATTGCTATGGATTCTGTGATAAAAGTATATATGGGGCAAAAGGGTGACCTAAATGAGGGGTTGGGCAAATTTATTTGCAAGACACAAAGATTCATGAGATGTTTCAAGGAGAAACTAATGCATTCTCTGAATCTTGAGAGCTTAGTAGATCATCAAGAAGGCATGGCATGACCTGCATAGGATGAAAACTGATCTTCAGTAAATCTCAAATAAAACAAAATACCCTGGAAGTACCAAATGTGTGCTACTAGAGAAGAGTATCTTTTACATTAAGCAAGCAAATTTATATTTATTCATTTTCTCCTTTGCCAAATGATCATTCACAATTTTAAAATATTACTCTTTAAATTATAATATGGTAGGATATGCTTTTTTGTGTACAGTTTAGCAAATTTTAACATGTACAGATTAGTGTAATTACCAGCATATTGACTATACATAACTATTTTATCACCTCCCCCAAACCACCTCATCCTATAGTCATTCTCCCCAATCCCTTAGCAACCATTCTTGTGTTCTCCATCTATTGTCAAGTTCATAGAGTCCTTTCTCTGTTATCTCCATTCTGTTACTGAGCCCATTCAATGATACTAAAATTTCAATTATTTTATATTTAGTTCTACAATTTCCATTTGGTTCTTTATTTTTCCTTCTCTTCCTCCTCCTCCCTCTTCGTCTTCCTTTATTCTATATATTTTTTTCTGACTTTTATTATCCTATTCACTTCAATAATGTTTATGATTGCTTGTTGGAGTAATTTTGTAGGAACTACTTTAAAATCATCTCAGATAATTCCAAGATTTGCTTGGTATTGATGTTTGTCAGTTGTTTTTTCCCATGATAGATGAGGTTCTTTGCAGGCTGAGTAACTTTGAGTGATATCCTAGACATTTTGAATATTATGAATGGATAAGTCTTATTCAAATCCCATGGACAGTGTTGATATTTTTGTTTTAGCAGACAATATATTTGGTTAGGTTCGGATGGTAAGTTATAGCTTATTTTCTGTCAGTTGTGGTTCCATCGTTGGTTTAGTTTTTAAAGGCTTTATAGTGTTATTTGGATGAGTTTCCCACCTCGGAAGTGGTCTGTCTGTTAGTTCAGTTTTCAAATTGTTTGGTATTTTTATTAACATATAATTCACACATATTCAGCTCAAAAGTAAGCACAGAAGTTAATAAAAAAATTATATGGTATCACTTTCCAAAGATCCTCCCTCTTTGTAATCTCTCTAGAAATTTCTGATTGCCTGGGGCTCTCCTTTTTGGTCACATGGCCAGAAAGTTGGTCCTTTAGTTACTCCTCCCTCCTGTGCCTTCTTACAATACACCCACCTCTAAGCCAAAGCACAGATAGGACAGAGTGAGGAATAAAGCAACAAAGGGCTCCCCACCTTCTTGGGCTCATAGTTCTACTGGGGAAGTTGGAAAGTTCACCTACTTCAGAGTTTTGGCTCCTATGGATTCCTGGTGCCGTTTCTGAAGTATTGATTGGGGACTGCAGCACAGGAGAATGAAGAAAAAAGGGAAAAATACAGAAAAGGGGGTTTCTGTAGCCCATCTGAACATTAGGTTTTCCTTTTCCTGCTCCTTGAGTCAGAAATCAAGGGACCTCCTGAAGCTCTGTCTGCCTTACATCCTGTGCCCACTTCAGGTTTCAGGACGCACTGCAAGGTGTCTTGGTGGAAAATGGTCATCTCTGCATTAGTTTGGCAGTACTCTGAATTCTGGTCTTTGTCTCCAATCTGCCTGTTGTTATTTTTTAGAGTCCTCAAAGAAGACTCAAAGATGAGTATTGCATATCGTTGAAATAAGATAATCAAAAAATTTATTTTCAAAATCTGAAAAACTATAAAATATTTTCCTGTCCGAAAGGCTTCTGTTCAACTTGAATATTCTACATTCATTTGATATCATATTCAGAGTTCTGAAGGAGACTATTTTTGGAATTTATGCCAAAATCTTTTCACAGAGACATACAATTGATCTTTAAAAATGTAAGCTAAACGGTGTGACCGAATTGCTGACAGCAGCTCATAATCCAGACAGCACATCTGCTGACCTGGGGAAAGGATGACTGGTTGGATTGGCATCTCCTTCTTCCATATTAGGTAAGGGGAATTTATAATAGCATGTGTGATCGAAGCAGAAATTAGCCTTTTGGCTGATAGAACCATTATTTTTAATACTTTGCCTGAAAAGACTGATCTGGAAGCAATTTAGAGAGTTAATTTATAAGCAACTTTGAAAAGAATAACACATGTTCTCAAGACTTCTCAAACATGCAGTGAATAGGGAGCTGTCCAGCCACTTGAATTTTCTTTAATCTTACAGTTTAATCAAAGATTCTCTCAAAAAACTTCACCCTTGGGAGATCAGGGAGACTCCTTGGAGGGCCTTAGGTCAGAAAACAATGTGAAGTTTTACTGTGATCACCACATGCATCTCATGTTTGCAAGACATGTTCCAGTTTATGTGCCAGGTTGAACTTAATTGTTTCAGAACCGCAGACACCCCCGGAGAGTGAAAATCAGAAACTGTGCAAAAAATATTATCAGGGAACACAGCTTGTCTTGGCATGTCTGACAATAAAATGAAAAACATTTCTCCAATGATCCTGGGATATCGAACAACCAAAAGATTCTTGGATATTAGGTCTTTGAAGGCTGAGATCAAAGTGGCAAAGCTAAGACTTGATAGACCAAGGCCTGAAATATGGGAGCCCAGTTCAAGCCCTATTATACCTACTGACACCCAGAAGGCTAAACCCCTGGTATGTACAGGAAAAGAAAAGGACCTTAAAAGAGTTTAGTGTTTTATTTATCTGTAATTTATTATAGCTTTGTGATTTTTGCTATATCCTCGAATAGCTCTTGCCTTTTACATTTAATATTTTTTCTAAAATGATTCCCTTTTTTATTGCTGTTAAATTAATAACTCCCATTACAATACTAGCATTAATTAACAATACTTTTTGCTAGAGATGGTAACTGTTTGGAGAAATACAGAGAAATATAATGAAAACAAAACAATATTATTAAACTATATTATTAAATTACAAATGAAAATAAAGATGAATAAGGAAATCCAAATACTAATAAATTTTATCAATTTATAAAATTTCATTCCAAATAAAAAGGAGAGGAATTCTGCTTCTGGGAAGATGAAGTATATGTACTTTTTCCTATTCTTCCTGCTAACTACAACTAAAATCCCTGGACATTATACAAAAAACAAACATGCAAAAAGCCTAAAAGGTGGAAAGAAGAAAGAAGACCAACTAGGTATCTTGAAACTCAGGGAATTACATGTGTGAGTTCCCTGGGTTTTCTTTATGCCTCATATATTTCAGAAATGGAGTTGAAATAGCCAGCAACCTGAAAACCAAATGCAAGCTAAAAAAGCCCCGAGAAAAGCCTGCTCTTTTTAGTCAAAGGATCAGGAAAAGGGCAACCTAGCAAGACAGAAAACATTTAGATAACAATTTCTCTACTCTAGCCAAACATCACAGAAAAAACTCTGGCTCCATCCCAAGCCATCCCAGCACAGGGGAACCTAGACTTCTACCCTTGTGAGGCTATAGGAAGATGCTAATCAACCTTGCCAGATACTGTCAGGAAAGACTAAGTAGAGAGATAGGACATTTCATCCCTGCCCATTGGTAACAAGCTCCCCTTCCCCTGACAGTGTCAGTGGAATTTGCATGAAGACCCGGATTTCCACTCTCACCTTGCAGTAATGAAGCATCTCTCCTCCTTCTTGCCCCACCATGGGGTGGTGTCAGAGGTGGCCTAGGGGGAGTCAGAATTTTCACCATCAC
>CAUYRT010033841.1:0-58523 GCA_963574885.1 Lepilemur ruficaudatus
CCGAGGTGTACAGTTAATCACGTAAATCAGTTTTAGAGGAACTCCTTTCCCCTATTGAGACCCCTAATTCCGCTCCCCAACTACTTTTCAAGCATATCCCACCCCTCCACAGTGACCCCCCACATCGCTCAGACGTGGGTCTACCCCCCACTCCCCAATTCCCCAGTGTTCGCTCCCACCCTTTGAGCACCATAGTGTTAATCAGTCAATACCAATTTGATGGTGAGTACAAGTGGGGCCTATTCTTCGGTTCTTGTGTCACCTCACTTCGAATAATGGGGTTTATATTATTCCATGATAATACATTAGGTGATAACTCAGTGTAATTTGTTAAAATTGAGTAATATTAGATTGTGAACAAATACCAGATTTTACTATGGTGCTCAAAGGGTGGGAGCGAACACTGGGGGATTGGGGGCTGGGGGGTAGACCCACGTCTGAGCGACGTGGGGGGGCACTGTGGAGGGGTGGGACATGCTTGAAAAGTAGCTGGGGAGTGGAATTAGGGGTCTCAATAGGGGAAAGGAATTCATCTAAAACTGATTTATGTGATTAACGGTAATCACATCTCGGTAAATTCACTGATAACCATTTAATTGTACACTTAAAATGGAGTGAAGGCATGATATGTAAAGTATACTTCAATAAAGAAAAAAAGGGGGCATTAGTATAAAAGTTGGCAAAATTCTAATAGACTACAGTTCGGTTAATAGCATTGTACCAATGTTAATTCTCTGTTTTGACAAATGTATCATGTAAAATGTTAATGCTAGGGGAAGTTGAATGAAGGATATATGGAAATGGTTTGTACTATTTTTTTCAGCTTTTCTATAAATCTAAAATTATTTCAAACTAAAAAGTTTTTCAAAAAGGAGAAGGCAAGTGCTCCCCCTCCCATTTCGTCCTATCACTGGACTGTTAAATGATGGTGATTGCTGGAGCTCCAACAGCCATACTGACCATCTTGAGGATGGAAGTCTCATCCTGAGGACAGCAAAGCAGAAGGATGAAAGCCTAGATCCCTAATGACACTCAATGCCATCTTATCATCCATCCTAAACTCCTTGTTCAAACCTATTTTTTTAATGAGAAAGACAATCTTATGTCTTATATAACTGAGGTCTGTATAACTCTATCTTATATAACTAGGTCCCCAAAACACAGGCCATGAACCGGTGCTGGTCCATAGCCTGTTAGGAACCAGGCCACACAGCAGGAGTTGAGTGGTAGGTGAGTGAGTGAAGTTTCCCCTGTATTTCCAGCCCCTCCCCATCATCTGCATCACCACGTAAGCTCTGCCTCCTGTCAGATCAGCCTCAGCATTAGATTCTCATAGGAGTATGAATCCTACTGTAAACTGCACATGTGAGGAATCTAGGTTGAACGTTCCTTATGAGAATCTAATGCCTGATGATCTGAGGTGGAGCTGAGGCGGTGATGCTAGCGCTGGGGAGCAGCTGCAAATACAGACTATCATTAGCAGAGAGGTTTGAGTACACAATAAATGTAATGCACTTGAATCATCCCAAACCCAGCCATACCCCTCACTCCTCCCTCCGTATCTGCGGAAAAATTGTCTTCCATGAAACTGGTCCCTGGTGCCAAAAAGATTGGGGACTGCTGTTATATAAGCCACTTATTTGGAGATTTCCTGTCAAATACAGCCAAATCCAATTCTGTTAATAACAGCAATATAGTGAAAACCTATGTAATTTCTATCACTGATATACAAATTAGAGTCTTAGCCTTGCTGTTGGTCTTAGATTCCATCTAGTCCAAATTGTTATTTTTCATATGAGTAAAAGAACCAAAGAGATGAAACATGTGCCCAGGGCCCATCACTAGCAACAAAGTAAACATGGAAACCCAAGTCCTATCTCAACCCAACTTCCAACACTGTCTCCCTGCTTGGCGAGAATTCCAAACACCAGCATTGCAGTATTAATATAGTCACACACACAAAGGGCAGGGTGAAATGCTACAATGCAGGTTTCCTCTGATTGTCACACTGACTACCTCACTCTGATGATAACATTCATAAATTTTCCATTTCTGAATCAGTTACTGAACACAATACATTTGCAAACTACATTACAATTCTGTGAATTTCATATTTTGAGTTTTGTGAACAGAAAACTCTAATATCAAAAAAGCTATTGTTATATTTACTTGGTTTTCATTAAAAGGAGAATATACAAAGGAAAATGTGTACATTATACCTATCAAAAAGTATTATGTTCAGAAAAAAATTAGGTTTCAGTTATTGTGGTCACCGATTACCTAAAAAACTCTGAGCAAGTCACTTCTCCAACCTAGGTTACAAATTTATTAGTCTTCAAAATCAGAGATTTATCTGGGATTTGATTTCCTATGGGCTTCCTTTTAACACTAATGATCAATAATTTCAAAACACTAAACAGTCACTCAGTTTTCTCTACCTACGTATAAATAATTGTTTCAAATATCTATACCTTCACTTTCTTCACCAAATCTGCTTAAAGCATGCTGTTTACTGTTCAGAGAATACCAATCTGGGTAGATTGCTTTTGCCATGTAACTTTGAGAAGACATGAAAGACTGCCCCAGCTAAGGGACCCCAGGCAGCTCCACCAGCCTACCGATGCATAATAAGCCCAGCCAACCAGCACAACCACACTGTAGAGACCAGAATAGATTCACTGCACCCTGAAGATACTGGAAAAATAATGTTCATTATAAGCCACTGAGGTTTTGTGATTGGTCATTACACACCAAAAGCTAGCTCATACAACTGCCTTAAAACCTCAGCTTTGGAGGGAATCTATTTTTGGCAAGACCTGGCTATGTGCATTTGCCATAAAATGCTCTGCAGGAAATGGACTTGGTTTGCAAGTGAAGTGATGGATATTCACATGCCCACTTGGCACCACACTCACAATCAATCCCTTGCCCACAAATGGATAAGGAAGTCCGCTTCCCCTGCACACACACTCTCTTGAGCTTTACTCTCCACTCCCATAAAAGCACATTCAAATTCCAAGTTATCTACACTTTCCCACCTTTTAAAATCGTGATTTGAAGACCATTTATATTAGTCCCCATCTTTTATAGTGCCTGAATTCAACCCAACATCGCCCATTTTGATTAATGAAATGAAATGCTAGTATTGGTACCATGGGAATAAGATTCTCTTCTAACTATGCATTGGTAAGAAACTAAATTAGATGTCAACATCCTATAATGGGTTGAATATTGCTTTTATTCCCATAGGCAGTAGTGCTAAAAGGCAAATGTATTTAGTTGGGCCCATTTTGCTTGCTTTTAAAACATTCCGCAAATACTAGTAAGCATTGATTTGCTCTATGCAGACACTGTTCAGGTGTCAGCCCTGGGTGTGGGCAGAGGCTGGAACCGAAGGGCCCAGGGTGTATCACATGCTGGCAATGAGCAGACAGGGGGTCAAAGGACGGTCGGGCCACTAAGCCCAGGGACAGCTGAGGGATGTTAAACACAAGCAGAACAAGGTGAGAGGCAAGTGGCTGGAGAGAAGGAACAGGACAACAGCCAGCAGGAGCCACGGGGTGCAAGGCGTCATATGTCAGCCTCCAAACCAGAGATGGCTCCCTGCTCCCGTTCTGGGCTTTTCTGTGGCTCCTGTGGGGAAAGGGGGAATCCTAGGGGAGCTGGCCAAGCCCTGCAGGTGGAGAAACGCGGTTATTGGCACCTGCCTGTGGGGCATCTGGAAAATTAGGTCCCGGCAAGGGAGTTTTGGCTGCTCAGCTCTGGGAAGGATGCCTCCCTTTCTGCCTGCAAGTGCACACACACAAACACACTCTTGCACACTCACACCCCACACGCTGTCTCCCTCTGTCACACACACCACACACACACCACTTTCTTACAGACGCTATGCATACCACACACTCTCTTTCTCACACACACAACACACTCATGGCACATTCTCACATACACTCACACACACACACACACACAGAGCGTCATCGAGTGCTGTCCAAGCCCCTCAGAAGTGTCCCTGGCCTCCTCCTGGTCACCCATGCCAGCCCCGCACCACCCACTCCACTGGAAGGGCCTCTGCGGCCAGCCTCCCAACCCACCCAGGCCCCTGTGACGGCCTCAAGTTATCTTCGTAAGACTCAGCTTTCATCTCACCACCCTTCTGCCAAGAAGCAACTTGTCAGGCTGAACCCAGAGTCTGGTGGGAGGTTCCATGGGAACGTTCCCTTTAAACTGGCCCCACCCCTTTGAGGACCCGCCCAAACCCCGCCCCTCTGAGGGCCCGCCCAATCTCGACTATAAAAGCCCTAGATGCCCGACGTTTCGGGGCTGATGCCATCTTGGCCGCAGCCTGTCTGCATGCAGACGTTGAAATGAACTTCCTTTCACCTATCCCGGCCTCGTGTGTTCCTCCCTCGGTGTCTCTAACACCACAGATTCCCCCAGGGTTACAGAGCAATGGCCGCACCACAGGCACGCACTCGAGGCCCTCTGCTTTCTGGGCCCCACGGCTGGCCCCGCCAAATCACCCCAGACACCGCCGCGGCCTGCCGCCCTCGCCTCCACAGCTCTGGCTTTGCTCCCGTGTCACCGCCCGCGCCTCCTCCTTCCTCCCCGGTCAGAATTCCTCCATCTTTCCCAACTCACATCCAACAGAGCCTTTCCATGGAGTCTTTCTGGAGCCCTGGGGCTAAGAGTAGCATCCCCGCGCCCCGCGCCGCCCTCGGACCGCCCACCACCTCTGTAGCGCAGATCTTGTTGGCCGGAAGCTCCTCAAGACGGATCCTGGGTCTCCTTCATCTTTATGCCTCTCTTCCCCTTCCCTAATGCCTTAAGCATAAAAGAAATCCAATAAAAATGTGTTGAACTTAAGGTTAATAATTTAGTCCTGCACCCAGGCAGTTAATCTACATCCGGGCATTGCATCGCCGAGCGCTGTCGGACTGTGCAGAGATCGTGGCGGTTCCCGTAACTCAAACCCACGACGAGGAAAACAGGGCGGAACATATGCCTCTCTTTGACAGTCAACCAAACACATGCCTCAGAAAACACCACTCAACCAGCAGTTACTGAGCGTCTGCCATGTGGCAAGCACTCTTCTGGCCACCAAGGCCCAGACAGCAGGTTAGGGAGGCAGACGGCCGCAATGCATCCTAGAGAACGATGATACTGTCACAGCCAGAAGGCGGGAGGGGGGAGGTTGGGGACCACAGTTCTAGAGTATCTGGGGGAAGGGGAGGGGCAGGGAGGAGGAGGTGACCAGCCTGGCAAATTTTCTTCTGGGAGGAGAGATGTGCAGGCCAGTGGGACAGCAAAAGCCACCAAGCTTGGAGCCTTCCAGAGAAGGGAAGCTGGTGCCAGTACATGGCTGTGTACAGGCACCGGGCACAGGAGCTGGAGAGTCAAGGGGAGGCCAGATCAGTGAGTCCCACAGGCTGTGAGAAGTTTGTTGTTGTTGTTGTTGTTGTTGTTGTTTTAAGCTGTGGTAAGATACATATAATGTAAACTTACCATCTTAACCTCTTTAAGCGTAGAGCTCAGCGTTAGGTTCATTCATGTTGTTGTACAACCAATCTCCAGAACTCTTTTCTTCTTGGAAAACTGAAACTTCATACTCACTAAACAATGACTCTTCGTTCCTCCCTCTCCCCAGCCCCTAGTACCCACCCTTCTACTTTCTGCCTCAATGAATTTGTCCACTGGAAGTGAAACAAATATCCCACCTCTTCTAAGTGGAATCATACAGTACTTGTCTTTTTGTGTCTGGCTTATTTCACTCAGTGTAATGTCCTTAAGGTCCATCCATGTTGTAGCATGTGTCAGAATTTCCTTTCTTTTTGAGACTGAATAATATTCTACTGTGTGGGTATACCATATTTTGTCTATCCATCCATCCGTCAATGGGTGCTTGGGTTGATTCTACCTTTTGGCTATTGTGAATAATGTGGCTATGAATATGGTATACAAATACTTTTTCAAGACCTTGCTTTCAATTCTTTGAGGTACACACCCAGAAGCAGAATGGCTGGATCGTATAGAAGTTCTATATTTCATTTTTTTAGGAATCACCATACAGTTTTCCATAACAAAGACTTAGGTTTTTATTTAAGTGAAACCATATGCCATTTGAGGACTTTGAGCAGGAGCGTAACATGACTTTATTTAGATTGTAAAACATCCCTTTGGCTTTGGTAACACAAAGGCTGGATCATGGGGACAAGGGTGGCAGCAGGGAGACCACTGCAGTCAGAAGGTCATTACAGGGGCCTATGGGAGTGACAGGCAGATGGGGACAGAGCAGGGGGACAGACAGGAGTGGTGCAGGAGGGTAGGGTAGGGAGTGTCACTGAAGTGCACTCGGGTTTTGGCCTGAGCACTGGGTGTGCAGTGACGTTATTCACAGAGATAGAGAAAAGCAAGGAATAGAAATATCTTTAAATAGTTCACAAAGGCACCAAAGCCCTGCCCAAGCTCTTTCCTCCTTTCCCATTCCTTCTTATCTCCAGGTTTTTTTACAATCCTAAATCTCCATTTAACCGTTGTTTTCTCAGGCTCCCTGTATGACTCCTCACGAACAGAAATGACTCATCAAGAGGTCCCCCACAGGACTGAGACACCACTGGACCACATGGGTTTGTTCCTTCGGCACACAGACTGGCAGAAGTCCAATGGCATCTCCAAACAGAGGCCCGAGAGCTGGCTGGTCGAGGCTGCAGTGATCTGTGATTCCACCACTGCACTCCAGGCTGGGTGACAGAGTGAGACTCTGTCTCTTTAAAAAAAAGAAAGCAAAAAAAGCATGACTTGTGCTGGCCTTGAAGGAAAAAAAAAAAATGGGACTTGGGCTGAGAGGAGAGGAGAAGAGGATGTACCACGAAGGGGAAAGTGCTTCCTCAAAGGCACAGAGGCAGGAAAAACAGAGCAGGTGAGGGGGGAGGCAGAAGGCCGTGTGGAAGGAGCACATAAGAGGCTGAAATGACATCCAGCCATGAGGAGAAGGGGTCTCAGAAATGTGCTAGAAGGAAA
Organism: Lepilemur ruficaudatus; assembly: GCA_963574885.1. Lineage (NCBI taxonomy): Eukaryota > Metazoa > Chordata > Mammalia > Primates > Lepilemuridae > Lepilemur > Lepilemur ruficaudatus. The sequence goes on from CAUYRT010033841.1 coordinate 7,021, forward strand.
AACCAGTGTCTTCTTAATACCCATGAAGTGCCAGGCACCATACTAGAAGCATCATAGCTGCCACCTCACTCAGCACTCACAGCCACCTGTGAAATGGGGATAATGACCTTATCATTATCCCCATTTCACAGATATGCAATTGAGGCTTAGTTGCAACTAAAAGGTCATTATCCCCATTTCACAGATATGCAATTGAGGCTTAGTTGCGACTAAAAGTATTTTCAAATAGGACTGCCAGCTGTAGCAGACTGGCCCCTAGCAGTGAGAGAGAGAAGGAAGCAGCAGTTACCCTATCTGCCTACAGACCTCCTGTCTCTGTGTGGTTGCTACTGTTACTGTTCCTGAGTATTTTGAGTTTCATTTGTGTGCTTGTTGGTTGGTTGGGGTGCATGTGTGTCTGTGTGCAGGGGCAGGGAAGAGAAAATCTGTTTTTCTCTGCTTTGCTTCTTGCCTTGAAGCTGATCTCTAAAACAAGGAGGGCTCCTCTCCTAGGACCACAGAGGAGGAAGTGTGTGGTCCTTTCTGGAAGACTGCACCACTGTTCCCAATTCTTCACCCTTTCCTATTCTTGAAGTCACCATGACACTTTGCAGCTTGTGCTATGAGAAGTGGAGCATCCATCCCTACCCTGGGGCCATCCATCCTGGCCGTGTGAGTTGCCTTGGGCAGTGGGAAGGGACAGTGAGCCTCAGCTCCCCTAAGGCCTACTGAAGCATTGCATGTTTCCACTTTCATCATTGCTAAAAGAAGAGCGTGCTCCGGGTCATCCACTGGCCACAGAAAACTGAGAGCCGGGAGCTGGGTGGGGAAGACCTGAACCCCCACTGCAGCTGGGAGCCCAGCCCACCCTGGATCAGCAACATTATGAAATGTCCCCTGGCGGCCAATCACTGATCTATCCCAAATCCCTCAATTTTCAATAAATGAATCTATGGCCCAGACTGGAGAAATGTTCTGTTGGAGCTTTACAACCAGTTAGAAATTGGGTCTTCTGGTTTCCAATCCACAGCTTTTTCACTATACCACCCTATTTCATCAAAGGGATTCCCTACAGGCTGCAAGAAAATAGAGGAAATCTGACATGCCAACCAAATAAGTAATTAAGCAGAATAGATGCAGTCAAAAAGCATGAAAGCAAGATTTAACCTGGATAATCCCTCCATAATTTAGAGTTGATCTGTCTAAACGGGTTCCTGTTGATTTCCCAGGAGGACCTTTCTTCTTGAGCTGGAGTCACAGAGAGAATCAGAGCTGAATCTATTAACCCCATCATCTTTCATAGTGTCAGTCTTTTGTACCTAAGAAACGTGGCCAATTTTTTTCACTCTGGATTTTGCGTTTTATTACTAGAGTCTATGGTACTCAAAAATAACAGTTCTCTCCCAGATGATTTTGCGTGTTCTCCTCTGCTTCACATAGATTATGAGCCAGCCTCAACACTGCCTTCGCAATATCATTGCCAATAAATGCTACTGTCATTCAAAAATTCTCATAATCATGGCATGGTAGAGCTGGCAAAGACCTCAGAGATCCCGTTCCAACCCCATCATTATACAGATAAGGACACTGAGGCCCAGGTAGGGCCATTGCTCTCCCTGAAGTCACAAAGCTAGTTAGTGCAGAGCAATCAGTACTATGAGTGAGATCATCAGAATCATTCTCGAAATATGCACTAAGCTCAACTGTCTGTGGAAGTCATTGAAAATGGGTCACTCCATATTTGTTAAGATGCCCAATGCCACTCTTGCCCTGAGGCTGGGAAGAGGATGAATAACGAGAAAATGACCCTCAATGGGGAGGAACTGAGACATCTCTGAAGAACCAGCAGGTTACCAGGGCTACTGGCCCTTCAGATACCAGGCTGAGCCCAGGTCTGCCGAGCAGATGTAGCTCTTCTTTCAGACATGGATGCCAAGCACTGCTGGAAAGGTGAGGCTGCTGCCAGCGGTGTGCTGGAACCAGCTCATGCTAGTTCCTCGGAATGAAAAGCTTCATTTTGTGAGCCAGCTGTTAAGCCGCTGGGAGCTCAGAATCAGCCATGGTGGGAGTACTTATGCCACGGAAATTGGCAAGTGCTACAAATTGATGGTGGCGCTGTTGTTTCATGAGAGACTGTTTACCAGCACACCACGGGGCACTGTCCCTCCACCAGGGGCTGAGGGTCTGCCCCCAAATTAAGAAGACCCTTCCCCACAGACAGGGATACTCAGAGGGGGCAAAAAACCAGAACTACCAAAGATCAAAGAGCTCCTACCCAGATCCATGTCAGCAAGAGCCATCCCTGTACAGTGAGGACCTGACTCACATCTGCCTCATGTGATCTCCAAGAATCCCTGTCTGTCTCAGTCTTCTGCCTAAAATCCCAGCACCGTGATTCTTGCTGCCCACACCAGTCCCCTGTTTTCAGCCTTTGATCACCTAACACTAGATCCTTTGAGTCCTCCACAGATTGGCTAAATTGGGGCAATAGCAAAAAATAACGACGACAAAAAAAAAAAAAAAAAAAAAACCACAAAAAACAGCCCCCTTTCTCCTTTCCTAACTTGAGCTGGAAAAGTCAACACTGTGTCCCCAGGGCTGAAGCCATAGTGAGGAAATAGAACTCTAACTGCCCAACAGCCACTGTGGATCCTGGGCCCGTCACCTTTCCATGGAGAAAGTGTCCCTTATTTACTGGAAAACTCATGTGCAGGAACTGCCACCGTGACCCAGAAAATCAAGACTCTGAAAACAGAGCCCAATTTAGGGAGGCCACATGACCTTCAGTGGACCAAGTTTTGTCGTCCATACCAAGCCACCTCTGAAGCATCAACTGCGCAAACAAAAAGCTAACCAGTAACTTCAAGGCTACAACAGAGCCTGGGTCTGCTCAGGATGCGGCCCGCACCTTCCCTCAAGGACCAGATTCTGGAACGAGGGCCTCAGGGGTCCCTGTGGGACAGACTGGCCTGGAGATTTTACGGTCTGATCTCTTGGTCATATATTTTCCATTTAGGCAAAAAGTTATTCTGGCTCTAGCTTTAAAATTTGGCCTTGACTAAAGAATTTTCTTTTTTATCCTTTCCTCCTATGGAAGGCAGAGCCACTGCAGAGTTCAACCAAGCCCCAGCTGCCTGTATTTAAAAATAAATTTCAGAGGGATAGAAAAAGTAAATAGAAGCATGAAACTTGCCCACCTTGCTTATGTATCCCCAATACCTAGAAAGTGTCAGGTATAGAATAGCACTGAAAAAATGTTCACCAAATGAATGACTTAAAAATGAGTATAAGAATTAGGGTGTTTTTTTTTTCAAATGAAGATACCTATATCACCCTTCAGAGAACCAAAAGTAAACACAATAAAGGCAAAGATTGGTAGATTTGGTTACCTAGCAATTTAAAACTTCTATATATTAAAAACATAAATAAAACATAAAAGTACATGATAAATGGAAAAAATATAACATTTATGACAAAAGGTTCATGTCATATCTTAATATATAAAGAGCTCATCCAATCGATAAGGAAAAAGGTAAACATTCTGATAAAAATAAAGGCAATTCACCCAAAAAAGTGGCCAATAAATATAAAAAGTGGCCAATGTCATTAATGTTCAAAAAGAGATATTTTTAACTTTAGAAAATTTACAAATTTTAAAAATAATTAAATACCTAGTGTTGCCAGAATTGTGAAGAAGTGGGTATTCTCATACTCTGCTAATGGGAAAGTAAATTAGTGCAAACCTTCTGGAAAGTGTTTTTGCAATAATACCAAAAGCCTTTAAATGTACATGCCTTTTGTTGCAAAAATTGCACTAATAGAATTTATCCTGGGGCAGTCTTCTGAGATATACACTTAGATGCATCAACAAAGTTGCTAATCATGGCATTATTTATAACAACAAAATTTATAAGCAACCTAAAGTTCCAATAATAGGGAGAGATTTTTAAAAGTAAATTATGGATTCCTATATAATGAAATACTTTGAAGCCACTAAAAATCAAGGTGTCAAAAAATATCTAACATTAGAAAATGTTCAAAATATATTGCAGAGTTGGGGGCAAATTAGTCTATAAATCAGCACTTACAGTAATTCCATATTTTAAAAATCTACACATATAAGTACTCAGGAAAAAATATTTACAGTTGTTATCTGTGGATAGAGAAACTACAGATGAGCTGGCTTTTTTACATGCTTTGCAAATTTTCACTAAAAGCCTGTCTCTCTCTTTTGGTTGAAGGCAGCACAGTTAAGTGTTCAGGCCTTGTCTGAATTCCTGATTCCATGATTTGTCAGCCATGTGACTTAGGACAAGATATCTACTTTCTCTGCACCTCTGTTTCACCATCTGTTAAAAAAGGGATTCTCCCAGAATTAAATAAAATAAGCTCTGAGAAGTGCTTAGCACAATTCCTGGTGTATAGTAAATGTCTGGTAAACATGAAAATGAATAGTGACTATTATTTAAGAAGAGAAATGAACATATTTGGCCTCAACCTCTACTGGGGTCTAATGGAATCCACCTAACTGCCTGTGCAGTTGAAAGCCCAGCTCTGTCCACAGGGAAAAACAGCCCCTCTGAGTGGAGGCCCCCCGATGAGCTACTGGCTTGGAGGACCCACTTGCCACCACCAGGTCCCCTGCTAATATTCTGGCTCCTGAATACCACAATGCTTGGAACCAGGATGGGGCAAGGCTACCTTAGGAAATTTTTTTTTTAAGTTCAAAATCCTCCTAAGTATCCTGACAAAGTGTGGTCTGGTGATGTAGAAGTGATACGCAGTCACATTCTGCCCTCAAGTCCCAGAACTCACAGAAGCCTAGAGTCTATAAATGAGCATTGGGAAGCAAAAAGAGGCAATAATTATCTTTGAGGTGATCCTCATTTTGTGAAGTCTGGAAAGTGAGTCAGCATGACTTATTGGAACCCTGAGGCCATCTCTCCCAGAGATGATGCCCACCAGCCCCGAGCTACCAAGAAGGGCCTCCCTGCAGAGAGCAACCCACCTGGGGGTAGAGGGGGAAATGCCTCACTCTTGGAGGAAAGCTCCATGCCCACGTCCAGCACCCGGGTATTTCCCAGCCCTCCTAGCACAGCCAGTCTGCCTGCACCCCATCCTGAACATCAGTGGTTGTCTCCTGGCTTTAAGCTCTTCTCTGCCTGTGCTCTCTTATCCGCCAGACTCTCAGGATGGTAGCTGCCCCAGGCTTCCTCCAACTCCACGCAGTGCCATTCCTCTAGCACAGGATGATTCACTGCCCACTGACCTCCTCTCCTGATGCGTCACAGTGACATGCAGCCCTCCTTGGATCTTAGCTCACAGGCCCCCTGTAGCACCCTGCCCAACAGCTGCGACACCACATTCCAGGCTCTGCTGGGGGGACCCAGCTGCCATGTCCAAGCTGTGCAGCCCACAAGATGAAGCCACTGTAGCCAGGAAGGAACTGAGGGGCCCTCCCCCCGGGGCTGGCCCCCTCCCCAAATATAGCTGTGCCAGGAATTTGGTGCAATGAGAAAATGTCCTGCAGCGGGGCAGCCCTCCCTGCTAAGAAGGTCCACTTGGCAGGGAAGGGGAGGTGACTGTCTTTCAAGATTTTGCAGATTAAAATCATGACGGTATGGGTTAACATGACCTTCCCCTCCTGGCTGAGGTCCTGATTCTCCTTGTGCAGAGAGAGGATTAGGGGCTGTATCTCCACAGTGATTGTCACCATTCAGCATCAGTCCTCCCAATGCTGACTGCCACCTGACCACAGGATCAACTATAATCTGGATGTACAACCTGCCTTAGGGTCAGGTGAGGGATGAACAAACAATAGACAACCTGGTGGAAAGAGTATCAACTTGAGAGTCCGACACAGCTGGGGGCTCATCCACCACTTTCCAGCTGTGTGATCCTGGCCAAGCTACTTACTCTGTAAGAGACCCAGTTTCTTCAGCTGTGGAATGAAGAATAATCCTCACCATACAGGGCTGTGGTGAGCTCTAAATAAGATAATGAATAGAAAGGCACGGGACCTGGTGAGAGGGCAATCGATGGCAGCCATTATTACTGCTAACCACGTTCTGTGTCTCCGTGGCCTTTCCTCGCACACAGCAATGCTGCACACTCAACAATAAACTCCATAGAGTCGCTGACAGTATTTTGAGTGTTCATCCCGTTTACCTCTGTGTCCTTCACCTACCGCCCTGCCAGGCATACTGTAGTGAGCAGACCCTTAAATATTTGTTGAAGGAATGATTTAATAAATGACATTTGGTCTCTGAAATGTGCCTTCTGTATTTTATCATTTCATGAATGATGTATTATTCCATGACCTTTTGGATTTCCATTTAATCATGCATCTAGATTAAATCCTGATTTATTTCCATGACCCTGAACAGCATATAGCACTTTTCCTCCACATTATCCTGCCTACACAGACACACGCTCTATGCCAAGTGTATCTCTCTGTGTAACCAACCACCCTGAAAGCTCGTGACTCGAAATGACAACAATCTATTATTGCCCCCAGTTCTGTGGGCTGACTAGGTGGTTCTTCTGCAGGTCTCACTTGGACTCACTTGTTTGGTTGTAGTCAGATGACAGCTGGAATCAATGGCCCCCCGGTGGCCTCAGCCCCAGCTGACAGCTGGGCAGTCCCTCACCCTACGGTGGTGGAGCCCAGGCTTCCATACATGGCAGCAGGGGTGGGCTGAGAAGGCAAAGTCAGAAGCCGAAAGACTCCGGGAGCCCCAGCTCTGAAACTATTAATAGCGCCACATCACTTCCACCACATTCATGGGCCAAAGCAGTCCCAAGAGTGGTACAATTGGTCTTGGGGCAGGGGTGGGGAGGACTTTGGAGGGAGGAACAGACTCTACCTCCTGATGGAAAGAGCTTTGAAATATCTTGGCCAGGCTTTGAAGCCAGATCGAGTAAAAGAAATACACATTTAATGGAGCCCATGTATAATAGCTTTAGGGGAATAACACATCCCCACTTGGACAGTATCTGACATTTCTCCAAACTAGGATTTTTTTTAAGGCCATTCAGGGTTGCCTGAAACTTCCCGTCCCTGGGTGACTTCATTTACTCCAGTTATCTCACATCCATATGCTAATGACCCTCAAATTTATACCTCTGGCTCAGCTTCTGACTCACACACTCAATTTGCCTCCCCAAACTTGTTCCACCCATAGTCTTTCCAATCTTGGTAAAGAGAATCCTCAGCCACCCAGTTGCTCAAGACACAAATCTAGTTTGTCCTCAGTTGCTTCCTTTCCTTCACCTCCCACTTTTCACCCATCAACAAGTCCTATCAGCTCTACCTCCAAGCCACCTCTCCCCACCCCACCACTGTATCAGTTTCCCAAGGCTGTCATAACATACTACCACAAACTGGGTGGCTTAAAACAACAGAAATGTACTGTGTCACAGTGCCAGAGGCCAAAAGTTCAAAATCAAGGTGCCGGCAAAGCCATGCTCCCTCTGTAACCTGTAGGGGAGAGTCCTTTCTTGCCTCCTTCTAGCTCTGCCGGTGGCCTTGGCATTCCTTGGCTTGCAGTTGCATCACTCTGTTCTCTGCCTTAGTCATCATATAGCATCCCCCCCCAGGTGTCTCTGTATCTGTGTCTAAATTTCCCTCTTATTATAAGGACACACGTCATATTGGAGTAGGCCACTCTAATCCAGTCTGACCTTATCTTATTACATCTGTGAAGACTGTTTCCAAATAAGGTCCCATTCACAGGCACCAGGGCTTAGAACTTCAACATATCTTTTGGGGGGAGGGGGTCACAAACCCATAACAACTACTGTAATCACAATCCAAGCCAACATCATCTCTCACTGCAATTGCCTTTTACTAGTCTCTCTGTTTCATTCTTGAACCCCTACAACATAATCTTAAAACAAAATCTGAACTCCTTGCCTGGCATTCAAAGCCCAAAGCCATGATGGGCACAGCCTTTCCCAGCCTCATGCCCCACCGCCCTCCTCCTCACCTTCACGCTGCAGCCACGCCGAGCTCCTCTCTGCCTTGACAAGCTAAGGCCCACCCCAGTGAGGGCCTTTTCACTGGCTGCCTCCTGTGCCTGGAAGGCCATCCCCAGGATTCATATGACTCCCTTCTCTTGTCATTCAGATAGAGGCTTAGACATCACCACTTCAGAGGTTTTCCCAGGCATTCTCTTTCATACTTTTCCTAATTTGACTCCTTATCTAGCACTCAGACATGTACGCTTTGTTTACTGATTTGTTGATTTACTGCTTATCTCCTACCCACTAGGATGTGAGTAGGGACTGTGCCTCCATCACCGCTATATTGTCCACACCTAGAATAGTGCCTGGCACAAAGTAAATGCTCAATACATATTTGGTGAATGAATGAACTGCTTCTTGATTGTCAAGTCCAATAAGCACTTTTCAATCTTTGTCCTACAGAACCTACTGCATTTGACAGGAGCGATCACTCCCTCTTCTAGAAATTCTTGACCATGTCTTCCCACCCCTAACCAATCTCAAGGTCATGGTTTCCTGGTTCTCCCTACTATAAATTCTCTGCCTCCTTTGCATACTCTTCTTCCTGTCTGTGCCTTTAATGTTGATAAACCTTGAGGTTCTGTTTTCAGTCCTTGTGGTAGACAGAATAATGCTCCTCCAAAGATGCCCATGTCCTAATCCCTAGAACCTGTGAATATGTTTCCTTACACGGTTTAGAATCTGCGATGGGGAGATCATCCTGAATTATCCAGGTGGGCCTAATATGATCACAAGGGTCCTTATAAAAGGGAGACAAGAGAATCAAAGTCAGAGAAGATGGTGTGAGAATAGAAACAGAAGTTGGACTGACAGGGGGCCACGAGCCAAAGAATGTGGGCAGCCTCTGAAAGCTAGAAAGGTGGAAGAACAAGTTCTCCCCAGAGTCCTCAGAAGGGACACACCTCTGCTAACACACTGATTTTAGCCCCATAAAGCCCATTTCAGACTTTGGACCTCTAGTACTATCAGATAATAAATCTGTGTTGTTTTAAACCACTAAGTGTATGGTAACTTATTACAGCAGCAATAGAAAACTAATACCATTCTCTTCCCCTCTACATGTTCTCTTTGGGCAACTTCATCTTCACCCCCAGCTCCAATGACCATCTATAAGTGAATGTTTCTCCTCTAAAATTCAGACATCTCTACCCAACAGCTTGCATAACATCTTTAATTGGATACCCTATGGGTACCCCACACTCAATACCCCCTCACCTCCCAGCAGGGCTCCTTAAGGACTCCCTTTCCTTCACCCCAATGTCCAGTTAATCTCCAAGTCCTGCTCATTCTATCTCATACACTCTCCCCTCTTCCCCACTGCTTCCGTCGTAGCCCCCTCCATCTCTTGCCTTGATTTCCCCCACAGCCTTCTAACTGGTCTCTCAGCCTCCATTCTTGAACTCATGGAATCCATCCTCCATGCTGCATTTTTCTTTTTAAAATGCAAATATCTCACCACATCCCTCCTTCCATAGACTGCTCTGAGTTAAAAGTCAAGTTGCTAAACATGGCTTGCAAGGCTTTCCTGGCCTGCCTCTCCCCATCCCCACAGCCTCTCCTCTGCAACTTAGCCCAGGCTCCCTACTACCCAAGTACACTCCTCCGCTAGGAGACAAAGGAAGGGAGCAAGAGAGAAGAGAGAAGGAGAGGGAAGAAAAATGGTTGGTTCACTACCACATCTTTCCTTTACTCACCATACCTCTCTAAAATCCTCATTTGACTGACTCCCAACACAAGGGAAGTAGGAACACCCCTCCATGTAAGACACCAGTATTATATGTGTGTGTATATATATATATATATACACACACACACACATCGGCTCTTATACATTCTCATTACTCTTTAAGACACACCCCAAAAATGCAAAATCACACTCCAAAATGCAAATTCATGGAATATTCATTTCCTTATAGATATGTCCACCCACAGAAATACAAATACAGAGATACAGACAGATGCTCGCCCAACTGCAATCGTCTTCCCATAACTACCCTTAAAATCTTACACAGACACAGCCTGAAGACACATCATCTGTGCTTCTGTGGCTTAGGGAGCAACAGAATAAATAGGTAAGAGAGGTGGGGAAGGGTTGTGGAAAGGTTGAGAGGAAATGAGGGAAAAGAGGAATGACCATGGAAGAGTCAGCTGGGATATACTCATTCACCAACATTCCCTGAGCCCCAGTGAGAGGCCAAATGTCCTGCCGCTAAACAGTAAGGATACAAAACTCCTTAGCAATAGTAATAATAATGATGATGATGATGATGATGATGATGACGGCAATGGTCATTGTACACCAGGTACTAAGTGCTGTACTTATATTAACTCCTTTAATTTCCACAGCAATCTCACGAGGCAGAAATTCTAATTATCCTCATGTAATTTATGCATGATGTAACCAGGTGCAAGAAAGTTAAGGAACATGTCCAACATTGCATTGCTAAAAGGTGGCAGTACTTGGATTCCTATCCAGGCTGTCAGATTTCAGAGTCTGTTCTTACCCACCGCACAATACAATACCCTGCCTGGAGTAACTCACAGGCATGAGGCACTCATGTGCTCAAGAAGGAATTAGGTGACTTCTTTCCTTGGGAAGGCAGCATGGGATAGGAGGAAGTCACAGGTCCCAGTGAGATAACACTGGCCTTCAAGTCAGGTGGGTCTGCACCCAGATCTAGCTCTGTCACCCACTAGCTCTGTCACCCACCAGCTATGGAAACTGTAGCATCACTTTTCTCATCTGTAAGTGAAGGTATTATTACCTACCTTGCTGAGTTTTATCAGAATTAAATGAGATACTGTATGGAAAAGTACTAAGTACAATGCTTAGCATACAGTAAGCTCTCAATAAATGAGAAATCTCTTCTTGTTGCTCCAACAAATAGTTACTCTTCAATTCCCCAAACCTAATTGATTCCTGAAGCATTAGAGGAGCAAGTGCAATGCTCTTGGGCATGTATATTGTTTGGCCAACAGAGTCTTTTAAAAAGCTCAGTAACTGGCCAGAACCTATAATTTGGCCACAAGACAAGCAGCTCAGCACCCAGTAGCTCTTGCAATTACAGACAGCCACCTCTCAGCCCCTGAAGGCATTTGAGTTCTCAACTCCTGCAGCAAGGTGGCCTGAAACTATCTGCTTCAGACCTACCGAATCAGACTTTCCCAGGGAGGGGCCCTGGACTTCGCTGTTTAAATTCTTGTTTTTAGAGAGAAAAGGGATAAAATAAAAAGATCTAAAAATATAAATAAATAAATTCTTGTTTAAACACATTCATATTTGAGAACCACTGAATTAGAGAGTAAAGGGACACTTTGCATTCTCCAGCAAGATGCGTGGCTGCGGGGTGAATGAGATGGCCTGCAATGCTGCCAACCCCGGATGCTTCTTTTACATGAGACAGGAAATAAACAAAGGCCGTCTTTCTGTTCCTGGAAAGAAGTGGCCCTCTTAAACTAGGATTTCCAGGAAATTTTCCAAGGGAAGCCACTAAGTCTTCCTTGACCAGATTTCAGAAGCCAGAAAAGCTAGGCACAGCAAGGACATAAAAGGGTCAACTCTACCAGGTCTGGTCCTTGAGGGAGAGGAGGATCTGAGGCAGAGAACAAGTCCTGGGGGACAGAGTGCCTGACTTGTGCCAGAGTCAGGAGGGAAGGCTGAGGCAGCAGCATGGCCCAAGGCACAAGACAGCAGAGTCAAGGGGCAACCAAGGGTCTGCCAGGGGCTGAACGCAGGGATTCATGCTGCACAGGAACACAGCTGTGAGTCACAGGCCTGGGGCGAGTCTTGCTGACTGACTCAGTGTGCAACCCAAAGTGACCTTAGAACAGTTTCCTCAGAAAGGAAATTATGCCAGAGCTAAAGGTCAAATAGCATCCAACCCAGCATTTCCCCTCAACCAAGAGCTGGGTCCACAAGACCAACCTCTCCCATCCGACCTGGAGCCCCTGCAGCCTCAACTTGCCCTTGCACAGTCAGTGACAGGAAGCAACTGAGGTGTCCTGGCCCAATTGAGAGAGGAGCCTCAAGTGTGACTCACAGGGTCCAGTCCTGGCATCTTGCCCTTTGCTCTTGCTCCCACCTTGGACTCCACTGCTGGTAAATGAGCTCCTACCTCCTTTGTGCCCAAATCTCTGAACCCAGCTTGCCCTACCTCTGCCCTGTACTTAAATGAAACACTACCCCTGAACTCCCCTTGCCCAGATTTAAGGCCCTACTCTCTAAGCAGGTGCTCCCCAGAAACACTTCCAATCCCCAGTGCTCAGTGTCATTTGTGTCTGGATTCTGCACTGCAAGGACACGGTGCTGTCCTGGGGGTGCCCTCTCCTGGGGGTGCGTTCTCCATGCTGACTACCAGAAGTTTGAGATCCTGCCAGTTCTGGCCCTGGCACCCACAGTGCCTGTGCAACCATCCCCACCAGATGTGACCATGTCTCCAGCTTTGTTCCTTCAACAGAGAGAAAGTAATTAGCACATTTATTGTGCCTCTATTTGTACTTCTTTGCCCATGGCTATTTCTCTTTTTTGCATATGAAAAAAATGTGTGTCTTTATTATACCTACCAGCAGATAAAAATGAGTTTCTGTTATCCAGATATCTCAATTATAGAAAGCAATACCCAGCTAGAATTCATAGATACCTTTTCTGATCATAAAGCTTAGAAAGCTTAATTAATAAGTTGCCTAGAGAATTAGAATGCAAACATAAACACAATTAATGAACTTGTAAACACTGTATATATAAAGGGAATTGTCAATTTCATATATTCAGCTTTTGACCAACCTAACCTTTCTTTAATACTTTATACATTAAAACCCCTAAAGTATAAACCATGGTTCATATATTAAATTTGGGCTTTAAATCATCAGCTGTGGAATGAACATTGCAAGCTCTCTCATGAAAGTCCTGCTTCCCAGCCAGTATTCTTTCATTCCTTCCTTCAACAAATATTTCTTGAGGGCCAGCTATGTGTTAGCCACTGTGGGTAAAACAGCATCTGATTTCGTGGAACTGACAATATAGGTAGGAAGATAGATAATAAATAAGAATGCAAACAAATAATAACATATGGAGTCCATGCTATGAGTAAAAGAATCAGGGTACTATAATAAAAAATAAATGGGAAATAACCCAGTAGCAGTGGGCATGCCTGGTGCCCAGACCTTGGTTTCTAATGCTATTCTCCAATAAAAGGAACCAGGGCTCCCTAGAGAAATGGCACATTTATTGTGCCTCTGTTTGTATTTGGCTGATTCTAAGACTGGGGCATGAAATATACAAGGTGATTCTGGAGCATCTTATAGTGCCAGAAAGCAAGAAGATGCTCAAGAAAACAAATTATAATAACTAATTTAAAAGTCCACATTGCCACACCGATGAGGCAAGGTCAAAGGAACACAGGAACCAACGGAAGGCACTCCCTATGGCCAAAGTTGGAACAACTGGAGCAACAAAATAAACAAGGAAGTATTGGATAATAACCCAAAGTATAAAATAAATATTCATGAGTTGATACTAATATGAATAAATTATTTAATAATTAGTAAATGGAAAAGAGATCTCTCATGCAGAAAAATTCCAAATAATTTATGTAGATACTCCATCCTGAAGGAGGGAAAGCCAAACTGCCAACTCCTTAGGTGTGGTCTATGCCTAGTGATTTCCATCCAAAGAGTACAGTATGGAAAAGAGCAAAAATAGGTAACTTTATAGTAGAGAAATCTAACAAACACTACTTCAGCCAGATGATCAAAGTCAACATGGACTGTCATAAATCATGTTGATAGTGTGTACCCTTGACATACTCTGATGAAAATGGTACTTTGTCTATGTGATCTTCCTCCCAAAAGCCCAGAGCCCAGTCTAATCATGAGAAAACATCAGATAAGTTCCAATAAAGGGGCGTCCAACAGTATGCCTGACCAGTGCTCCTAAAGACTGTCAAGGTCATCAAAAACAAAGTCTGAGAAACTGTCACAGCCAAGAGGAGCCAAGGAGACACGAGATATGGGTCCTGGATGGGATTCTGGAACAGAAAAAGGAGATTAGGTAAAAACTGAGGAAATCTGAATGTACTATGGCCTTTAGTTAATATCAATATATCAATATTGGCTCATTAACTGGAAAAATGCACCACACTAATGTAAGATGTTAATAATAGGGGAATCTATGGGCAGAGACTATCTAGGAACTTTCTGTACTATCTGTTCAATTGTTCTATAAATCTAAAACTGTTCTAGAAAATAAAGTATATTAGTAAAAATATATAAATGGGGAGGGGAGTTCTAATTTAAACAGGGTGGACTGAGAAAGCTCAAGGAGTTAACTTTAAGCCTGGACTTGAAGGTATGGGTCCTGTGAGGAGAGCAGAAAGACTATTCAAAGTTAGGAAAGAGCACATGCAAAGGCCTTTTGGCAGGAAAGAGCCAGCACATGTTGAAGAACTAGGAGAATGTCAGCAGGCCCGAAGTGCCGTGAACGAGAGGTGGAGTGGAAAGAAATAAGGCAGAGGGGGAGAGTTGAGGGAAATAAGGCTGAGAGGGTACGCAGGGGCCAGACCACTCAAGGCCATGATGCTGCAGTGAGGAGAAGGATCTCATTCTAACTGCAGTGGGAAGCAATAGAAACAGCTGGGTTTCATCCATACAGCCATCTTACTTAGCAGAGCAATGTTTGTGCAACTACAGAATATTTTGTTATAATCACCCATTTTATAAAAGTGAATGGGAAGTGAAATACTGAAGATAAAAACTGGAGGTCTCACAAACACATTTGAGCAATGATGGTGGAAACCATTAGGCAGACTGAAAAGGTAAAACTAAAGGTGAAACCAGACTCATCTTCGGATAGTCATTGGATTTAAGCTGACTGTGTGATTAATGGTGAAAGAACAAAATTAAAGAACATCTAGAAAACGCTGAGAAGATTTCATTAAAGATTATGTCTAAAAGATAAAGTTTAACTTAGGTTTTCATAATTTGTTGTGTCTCTGAGAACAAAACCCTCCTGAAAACATATAAATCATCTTTTGTACATGATTTTTAGGAATGAAAGAAAGTGGAGAACCACTTTTATACTTTCTACACATAGGTCTTATCTTTAACACCTTAGCTAAATTTTGAAACAGGTCATGTTTTTTTCAATGCCTTCCCTACTGCACTCTGCTTCCCAAGTTCAACAGTAAGTCCACAATCTCCCCCCAAAACACACCCAGATGCACTACCCCACCCACCCCACCCACACAGACACACCTTCACCCTCACCCTCAGAAAGCAAGGCCCTAGGCTGAACTCACCAGGGCAACCTTCTCCCTTCCTGTGTCTTGTTTCCCCAGACCTTATGAAGGAAGTGGCAATGTAATCTGTCAAACCAATTCTCTATAAGGATGCATATGGCTCTTCCTTAAAATTTTGAATTTTAAAAGACCTCTCATGCAAATAAGAATACCGTAAACCAAGAAACAAATCTTTCCTAATATACATTTTAGGAGTTCTGCCAATCTGGTGGGAGAGATATTTTGTAGAAAGGAAACTTACAGCAGCCCTCTTCCATCATACCACATGGACAACTAAATACTGTGCCAACTCAGAAGTTCCATTTTATTATTAATAACAACAGTCTGTTTTCTTTGGTTTATTTCCATACCATTTTTAAAAATTTTATTACTGGTACATAACAGTTGTATATATTATGTGGTACATGTGATATTTTGATACATGCATACAATGTGTAACAATCACATCAGGGTATTTTGGATATCCATCAAACACTTATGACAAACATTTATCATTTCTTTGTGCTGGGAAAATTCTAAATTTATATGAGAAGTCTTCTAAATATTTTGAAATACACAGTAAATTATTGTTAATAATAGTCACCCTACTATGCTACTGAACATTAGAACCTACTCCTTCTATCTAACTGCATGTTTGTACCCATTAACGAACCTCTCTTCATCTCCCCCCCACACATCCTTTCCGACCTCTGCTATCATTCTACTCTCTACCTCCATGAGATCAACTTTTATAGCTCCCACATAGGAGTGAGAAAATATGACATTTATCTTTTTGTGCCTGGCTTATTTCATTTAACATAATGACCTCCAGTTTTATCCATGTTGCTGGAAATGATAGAGTTTAATTTTTTTTTATATGCACAATAGTTATTCATTGTATATATATACCACAATTTCTTTATCCATTCACCTGTTGGTAGACACTTAGGTTGATTTCATAGCTTGGCTATTGTGAATAATACTGAAATAAACATGTGGGTGCAGGTATCCCTTTAATATACTAGTTTATTTTCCTTTGGATAAATACCCAGTAGTGGGATTGTGGGATCATATGGTACTTCCATTTTTAGCTTTTTGAGAAACTTTCATACTCTTTTCCATAATGGCTACACTAATTTACATTTCCACGAACAGTGTATAAGAGTTCCCTTTTCTCTGCTTCCTTGCCAACATTTGTTATTTTTGGTCTTTTTGATAACAGCCATTCTAACTGGAGTGAAATGATATCTCACTGTGGCTTTGATTTGCATTTCCCCGATGAAAAATGATGCCAAACACTTTTTCATATACTTGTTGGTCATTTGTATGTCTTCTTTTAAGAAATGTCTATTCGGATCCTTTTCCTACTTTTTAATGGGATTATTTGTTTTCTTTATTGTTGAGTTGTTTGAGTTCCTTGTATATTCTGGATATTAGTCCCTTGTCAGATGAATCATTTGCAAACATTTTCTCCCACTCTACATGTTGTCTGTTCACTCTGTTGATTGTTGCCTTATTGTGCAGATACTTTTTAGGTTAATATAGTCCCATTTGTCTATTTTTGTTTTTGTTGCCTGTGCCTTTGAGGTCTTAGCCATAAAATTTTTGCCTAGACCAATGTCCTGAAGCATTTCTCCTATGTTTTATTCTAGTAGTTTCATAATTTCCAGTATTGCATTTAAGTCTTTGATCCATTTTATGTTAATTTTTGTATATGGTAAGAGATACAGGTCTAGTTTCCTTCTTCTACATATGAATATTCATTTTCCTCAGCACCATTTACTGAAGAGAGTGACCTTTCCCCAATGTATATTCTTGGCACCTTTGTCAAAAACAAGTTGGCAAAAAAAAAATATGTGGATTTATTTCTGGGTTCTCTATTCTGTTCCATTGGTCTATGTGTCTTTTTTTAATACCAGTACTGTGTTCTTTTGGTTACTGTAGCTTTACAGTATATTTTGAAGTCAGGTAGTATGATGCCCCCAGGTTTGTTCTTTTTGCTCAGTATTACTTTGGCTCTTCAGGGTCTTTTGTGGTTCCATATAAATTTTAGGATTGTTTTTTATCTATTTCTGTGAAAAATGTTATTGGTATTTTGATAGGGATTGCACTGAATTTGTACATTGCTTTGCATAGTATGGTCATTTTAACAATATTAATTCTTCCAGTCTATAAGCATGGCATATGTCTTTCCATTTATTTGTGTCTGCTTCAAATTCTTTCATCAGTGTTTTGTAGTTTTCCTTGCAGAGGTCGTTTACCTACGTGGTTAAATTTATTCCTAGGTATTTCTTTTGTAGCTGTTGTAAATGGGATTGCTTTCTTGATTTCTTTTTCAGCAATTTATTATTGGTGTATAGAAATGTCACTGATTTTTGTATCAACAGATTTTGTATCCTGAAACTTTACTGAATTCGTTTATTGGTTCTAAGAGTTTTTTTGGTGGCATCTTTAGGTTTTTCTATATGTAAGATCATGTCACCTACAACAGGGGAGAATTTGACTTCCTCTTTTTCTGTTTGGGTGCCTTTTATTTCCTTCTCTTGCCTAAGTGCTCTGCTAGGACTTCCAGTACTACACTGAAGAGGAGTGGGGAAAGTTGACATCCTTGTGTTGTTCCAGTTCTTAGAGGAAAGGCTTTCAGCTTTTCCCAATTCAGTATGTCAGCTGTGGGTTGGTCATATATGGCCTTTATTATGTTGTGGTATGTCCCTTCTATGCCTAATTATTAGAGAGTTTTTATCAAGAAGGGATGCTGAGTTTTATCAAATGCTTTTTCTGCATCTATTGAGATGATCATATGGTTTTTGTTTTTCATTCTGTTGATGTGATGTATCACATTTATTGATTTTTGTATGCTGAATCATCCTTGCATCCCTGGAATAAATCTCACTTGACCATGGTGTATTATCTTTTGGGTGTGTTATTGGATTTGGTTTGCTAGCAATTGGTTGAGGATTTTTGCATCTCTGTTCATCAGGTATATTGCCCTGTAGTTTTTTGTTGTGGTCATTATGTCCTTGCCTGGTTTTGGTATCAGGGTAATGCTGCTCTCATAGAATGAGTTAGAAATAATGCCTTCTCTTCAATGTTTTGGAATAGTTTCAAAAAAAGTGGTGTTAGTTCTTCTTTATAAGTTTGGTAGACTTAAATATTAATAGTAAAGTCATCTGGTCCTGGTCTTTTCTTTTCTTTGAAGACTTTTTATAACTGATCCAATCTTGTTACTCCTTATTGGTCTTTTCAGGTTTCCTGTTTCTTCCTGGTTCAATCTTGGTGGGTTGTACATGTCCAGAAATTTATCCATTTCCTCTGGGTTTTCCAATTTTTTAGCATATAGTTGTTCATAATAGTGTCTAATGATCCTTTATATTTCTATGGTATAAGTTGTACATCTCCTTTTTTGTTTCTGATTTTATTTATTTGGATCTTCTTCCTTTTTTTCTTCAGTAGTTTAGTTAGCAGTTTATCAATTTTATTTATCTTTTCAAAAAATCAATTTTTCATTTCATTCATTCTTTGTATTTTTTTAGTCTCCATTTCATTTAATTCTGCTATGATCTTTATTACTTTTTTTTTCTTCTACTAATTTTGAGTTTGGTCATTCTTGCTCTCCTAATTCTTTGAGGTGCATAATTAGGTTATTTGAAATCTTTCTTTTTGATGTAGACTTGTAGTACTGTACACTTCTTTTTTAGCACTGTTTTTTCTGTATCCCATAGGTTTTGGTATGTTGTGTTTCCATTTTCATTTGTTTCAAGAAATTCTTTTATTTTCTTAATTTCTTCATTGACTTCATGGTCATTCAGGAGCATGTTGTTTAATTTCCATGTATTTGTATGGTTTCCAAAGTTCCTCTTATTATTGATTTCTAGTTTCATTCCATTGTAGTCTGAGAAGATACTTGATATGATTTCAATTTTTTTAAATGTGTTGAGACTTGCTTTGTGGCCTAATATATGACCTATTCTGGAGAATGTTCCATTTGCTAATGAGAAAAATGTGTATCCTGCAGCTATTGGATAAATTTTTCTGTAAATATCTGTTAGGTCCATTTGGTCTAAAGTGCAGTTTAAATCTAATGTTTCTTTGTTGACTTTCTGTCTAGATGATCTATCCATTGCTGAGAGTGGAGTATTAAAGTCCCCAACTATTATTGTATTGGAGTCTATCTCTCCCTTTAGATCTAATAACATTTGCTTTATATATCTGTGTTGGGTACATATATATTTAGAATTGTTATACACTCTTATTAAATTGATCCCTTTATCATCATATAATGACCCTCTTTTTCTCTTTTTACAGTATTTTAGTTAAAGTCTATTTTATCTGATATAAGTATAGCTACTCCTGCTCACTTTTGGTTTCTGTTTGCATGGAATATCTTTTTCCATCCCTTCGCTTTTAGTCTACATGTGTCTTTATAGGTAAAGTGAGTTTGTTATGTGCAGCATATAGTTAGATCATTTTTTTCTTATCCATTCAGTCAGTCTGTATCTTCTAAGAGAAGAAATTAATTCATTTACATTCAAGATTATCATTGATAGATGAGTACTTATTCCTATCATTTTGTTAATTGTTTTTAGAATGTTTTATATATCCTTTGTTCCTTTCTTCCTCTCTTATTGTTTCTCATTGTGGTTTCATGATTTTCTGTAGTGGTAACAATTCAAACCTTTCTTTTTCTCATTTGTGTGTCTGCTCTACCAATGGGTTTTATACTTTTGTGTGTTTTCATAATGGTAGACATTGTTCTTTCACTTCCAGAGGTAATATCCCCTTAAGCATTTCTTGTAGGGCCAGTATTAGTTGTGAATTCCCTCAGTTTCTGCTTGTCTGAATGAATTTATTTCTCCTTCATTTTTGAAAGCTATTTTTTCTGCATAGGATATTCTTGGCTGGCAGAGTTTTTTTTTTTTTTCTGTCAGCAATTTGAATATATCATCCCATTCTCTCCTGGTCTATAAGGTTTCTGCTGAGAAATCCACTGTTAGTCTGATGGGAATTCCCTTATATGTGACTTGATGCTTTCTTGTTGCTATTTGTAGTTCTTTATCTTTGACTTTTGACAGTTGGACTATCATGTGCCTTGGAGAAGACCTTTTTGGGTTGAATATATTTTGGAATCTTTGAGCTTCCTATACCTGAATGTCTATATCTCTTGCAAGACTTGGGAATTTTTCAGCTATTATTTTTTTAAATAGGTTTTTTATGCTTTTTTCCATCTCTTCCCCTTCTGGAAATTCCAAAATTCAAATATCTGATGTTTTATGGTGTCCCATATGTCACATAGTCTCTCTTCATTCCTATTTATTTATTTTTGTCTGACTGGGTTATTTCAAAAGATCTGTTTTCAAGTTCAGAAATTCTTTCTTCTGCTTGTTCTAGCCTATTGTTTAAGTGCTCATTTGTATTTTTTTATTTCATTCAATTCTTCAGTTACAGAATTTGGTTCCTTATAACTATCTCTTTGTTGAATATCTCACTCATGTCATGAGTTGTTTTCCTGATTTCTTTGTATTTTTTTAAATTTCTGTTCTCTAGTATCTCACTGAGTTTCTTTAATATTATTATTTTGAATTCTTTTTTAGGCATTTCCTTTACATTGGAATCTGTTGCTATAGAACTATTGTATTCCTTTGTAGATGTCATGTTTTGTTTTTTCATGTTTTTTGTGTCTGTATATTGATATCTGCATATTTAGTGTAACAGTTGCTTCTTCCAATTTCATGGATTGGCTTTCATAAGGAAAGACTTTTTCCTATAGATGTATCTATAGTGTTGGTTGAGTAGGTCACTGTGGTTTTAATTCTGGGTGGGCACAGTAGTATAGTCTCTGTATGATTTCTTCAGCTGTAATCAACACCAATAGCGTCTATGATTTCCTTAGTAGCTTAGGCTGCACTTGTTCATGGAGGCTGCAGTAAAGCTTGGCTAAAGATAGGGATGCCAGGTGGGCCAGTCCTCAGGTAAAAGGGTCGGTGACAATGGACTGAGCATGTTGGTCCTTGGGCCCCTGGGTGGTGTACGCAGGCACCAGTGGGAGCAGGTCTGAGCAGGCAAATCCTTGGGTCTCCAGTAGGCTTTCTTGGGGTACTAGCAATGGCAGCAGTGGCCTGGGTGGGCAGGTGGGTACTCAAGATCCTGGAAGGCATGCATGGTATCAGGTGGTAGCAGTAGCATTGGAAGGCCAACTCATAGCACCAGCAGTGACAGTGGCAAGCTGGATAGACCAGGCTCCCAGGTGGTATGTGTGGGTGGGTGCCAGTGGCTATTTTCATACTCTTTTCACCAAACCAGATTCCATTTTGTTTTTAAGGAAGAAAACCAAAGTATTAACTTTGGCAGTATCAGAAACTCCTATTGAATACATTGCTAAATGTTTTTTAATATATATATTTTTTAATTATTATGGGTCCATAATAGTTATATATCTTTATAGGGTACATGTGATGTTTTGATACAGGCATACAATGTGAATTAATCAAATCAGGGTAATTGGGGTATCCATCACCTTAGGCATTTAACATTTCTTTGTGTTAGGAACACTTCAATTCCACTCCTTTGGTTATTTTAAAGTATACCCTTATTGTTGTTTATATACATTGCTGAATATTGATTAAAGTATAACATGTTTACTTTCATAGTTTTAAAATGTATTCATTAAACAAATATTTCTTATGTGCCAGCACTTCTCTGGAATCTGGGGATATAATGATGATCAAATCAGACAAGGTCTTTACTCTAGAAGAGTTTATTTTCTAGTTAAATTTGCTTAAAGCCAAAATCCAATAGAAAATGATGGTCTAGCCTTAAAGGCCCAATAGGAACTTATGATGTGCCCAACAAGGACAGGGAAAGCTAGAAGGAATTAACGGTCTTTTCACACACAGGGAACAATGAACACTTCAGGGTAGGAAGACGGAAGGAAATCCTCAGCCTCATTACCCAAAGCAAAGGCCTAGAGCTGTGCATAAAGGATCAAGGCCTCTGTTGAGAGAAAAAGAGGAATGAAGTTACATAAAAACAAATTTGGAGGTAAAATAGAGCTTACTAAAACATAGGTGCATGACAATACTAAATGTTAGTAAAGATGTGGAGCAACTAGAACTTTCATACATTGTTGGTGGGAATATAAAATAGCTCAACCACTTTTGAGAACTGCCAGCTTCTTATCAAGTTAAAGCATACACTTACCAAACAATCCCACTCCTAGCTACTCACCCAAGAAAAGTAAAAGTCTATGTCCACAGAAAGGCATGTACAAAGAGGTTCAGAGAAAATATGCTCAAATTAGCCAAAAACTGGAAACTATCCAAATGTCCGTCAACAGGATAGTAGATAAACAAATTGTGAAACATTCATACAATGGAATAAAGTTCAGCAATAAAAATACACACAAGGTGACTTCCAAAAAACTATATGATTAGCAAAAGAAGCCAGTCACAAAAAGAGCATATACTGCATGCTTCCATTTATATGTAGTCCTAATACAGGCAAAACTAATCTAGTCTGAAAGAAATCAGATCTGTAGTTAGCTAGGGCTGGGAAAAGGTGGAGAATGACTGAGGGAATATACGGGGTGATAGAAATATTCTGTTGCTTGTTTGGGGTGATAGTTATACCCAACTGGCAACATATATCAAACAGAACACTTAAGATAGGGACATTTTATTGAATGCTAATGAAGATTCAATTTTTTAAAAAAATGTTAAGCTCTTAATTAAAGAAAACACAAAAATACCAGCAAACAACTGAGTTGAGAAAGCTAGTCTCTTGGGAGTTAAGAGTATACATTCTGCAGAAGGATTGGGCTCAATGGGGAAAAAAAAAAGAGTATGTAGTCCTGGTGGCTACCCTTGGCATCCTAGGTCAATAACAGGTTAAGTAGGCTAGTCCAAGAGAATTTTGTAGCAAATGCCTTCTGAGATTCAAAAACAACTTGCTCACAAATAATTTCTTGGAAAATAGCTCTCTTATAGATAAGCATATTTATTGAGAGTTTACTAGGACTAAGTATGGAACTGAGTACTAGGAACTCAACCCTAAACCTGATGAGCTCCCATTCCAGTAGGGTGTGAAATGGCCGGGGGATGGGGGAGAGGTCAGCTATAAAATAAACAAAAAAGTTAATTAGATAATTTCAGATGCTGACTGATCACATACTCAATTTGTACTTAACAGGTAATCTTGCTTTTAAGTTTTTCCTAATTAAGCTATGAAGTTGGAAGGCAGAATGGTATAGCAATAAAAACCATGCATGGGCTATGACTATAGAGCATTTAGTTAATTGCTTACTATAATTCCTGGCATACAGTAAGCTTTCAATAAGCCTCAGTTACTGCTATTATTATTATTTCCCTCCTCTCCTTCCCTTATAAGAAAAACATAAACTTTGAGAATATATGTGCAATTAAAGATCTGAACAAAAATATTCATAATAGTTTTATTCATAAGAGCCAAAACTGGAAACTACCCAAACAGTAGAATGGATAAATAAATTGTGGCATAGTCATATAATGGAATCGCTCCTTGCAATAAAAGGAACAAACTGCTACTACACAGCAATTAACCACTTGGATGAATCTCGCAGATATAATGTTGAGTGAAAGAAGCCAGACATAAAAGACCACATACTATATAATTTTATTTATATGAAATTCAAGAAGGCAAAACCAACCTATGAAAATAGAAGTAAGAAGAATGTTTATATTTATTTGGAAGGAGTCGTTGACTAGAAGGGTACACAAGGGAATCTTCTCGGGTATTAGAAAGGTTCTTTTTCTTGATCTGAGTGCTGGTGACATGGGTATATATTACACAAGTGTAAAAATTAATTGAGCCGTTCACTACAGATCCAAACACTTTATTGTATGTATCTTATACCTCAATAAAACATTTTTAAGAAACATAAGTGCAACTAAGCAAAATAAAGACAGGCAAATGGTAATATGAATATTTATTAGGTAGTATCTCAGGTATTTTCAACCACTAATGGCTGCAGTAAATGGGAATGCTGGACCTCTTCTATCATAAATAGTTCATTCACTCAATACACATTTCCTAGCATCTCCCAGCTGCCAGGACAATGCCAGGTGCCCAGGACACATGAATGAACATGACGACACAATCCCTGCCCTCAAAGGCATCTCTGAAATGGGCAGTCAGCCACGTAAACCACTACCCTGGGGCAACTGGTGGCAGCTTCTCTAAATGTGGCCACAGGGTCTTGCAAGAGTTCACAGACTTCCACAGAAGAAACCTTAGACTCTTAATTTTAATTTAGTAAATGAAACATCATGCATAGTCATCCTCTTCTTCTGAGGAGCAATATGGTTAATGTATCTGAGATCATGGTGTTTAATTGCAATTGACATTTTTAGGCCATTGGAGGTGATGGCAAACATCCCCCTGGAAGGCTCCTCATTTCTGACAACAGCAAAGGAAAAGAGGCTAATTTTAGAGAACATGGCCCAGCTTCGACCCTGCAGAGGAACATCCAACAGATGACTCTTCATTCTCTCACCAGTGGCAGTGGTGTGGGACTCAGAAAACTGTGTTTGAATTCAGCAACGTTTACCACCGTCACCACAGGCCCCGGGATTCTGCCCTCCAGATGGTTCAAGAGTTAGTCCCATGCAGTATTAATGTGTGTGGATGTTTTTGTTTCTGGCATGAATTAATAATTTGTTTAACATATTTGGGGCTTTTTTTCCCAAGGATCCAAGTTAATTGATGTTGCAGCCAAAACAGCCTGAGCCCTTGCTCATCGCAGAGAACCATTTTCACAATGCTGAGTGGCAAACATAAGGACAAGCAAGGTGGCCAGGGGCTTTCTGGTCTTGCCAAAGAAAATTGAAGACCAAACACCTGTGATAACTCCTGAGCTGAAAAGAAATAGTCAACTTCTGGAGAGAACAGGAGAGCAAGAGGAGAGGAACTTGGGAAGGCCAATAGTTCCTCCCAAGGCCAAGCAAGCAACTATTCCTGACTTAGTACTGAGAAGACCAGAACGGAGGCCCAACAGGACTAGGATTCAAGGTCTAGATATGACCACTAAGCAGGTGATCAGATGTCCCCGTTTGCCTGGGACTGACCCAGTTTACACTTGTTATACATGTTCATAGTGCCCCCTTTTACTCTCAAAGCGTCTGGGTTTGAACAATAATTTTTATGATCACCTTATCAGTAAGGGAAGCAATAGCTGGTGAACTGGAATTGACACAGCCTTTGGGGAAAGTGGCTGAATCTGCTTATATCCTGGGGTGCACCTCGGGCCCACTAAAGATACTCAGTAAGTGCAGATCGCAGGGCCAACAGACCCCGAGAGGAAATATAGTATAAATGGATTTGGACCTAAAACATGAAATTCTTACTCTACAAGCATGAAAAACCTCACAGAGAAGGGGAAAAAAAAACTCTAAAGAAGCAAAGACAACCTCTCAGGAAGGCTAAAGGGCTTGGTCACAAAGGGGAGCAGACTCTCCACCTCACAGTGGTTGTATGTGTTTCCTGGCTGCCATAACAAATCACCACAAACTAGGTGGCTTTAAACAACAGGAATTTACTCTCTCAGTTCTGGAGGCCAGAAGTCCAAGATCAAGGGATTGGCAGGATAGGTTCCTTCTGGAAGCTGTGGGGGACAACCCGACCCATGCCTTTCTCCAGCTCCTGGTGATTTACCGGCAGTCCTCGGTGTCCAACATTCCCACCTCTGCCTCCGTCCTCATAAGGCATCCCCTTCTATGTGCCCCTGTATCTCTGTGTCCTCTCCTCTTCCTATAGGGACACCTGCCATTGGATTTAGGGTCCATCCTAAATCCAGGATGACCTCATTACAAAATCCTTAATTACATCTGCAAAGACCCTTTTACCAAATAAGAGCATCTTCACAGGTTCTAAGGGTTAGGACCTAGACATAACTTTTTGCACATTCAACACCCTATAGATGTGTACAAAATGGCACCCAGGTGAGTCAAAGTTATCCAAATATCCTTTTTAAAAACTCAAAAGGTCAAGCTAAGTTTGGAGTAAGAAGAAAAAGACTAGATCCCCTGTTGGAGAGAAGGTAGAAGTGAACCAAATGCCCAAGGCGTGGAGACACTCCCCTCTGCCTACTTTTGTGGCCACTGTGTCCAAGAAGGAACAACTGGGCTGCTGGTCATTCCCCACCTGTCACCTGCAAGGATTCCCTGGTGCTCACTGCGGATGACCTGTGAAGCTCGGCCACACACGGGGTCACACAGCTAAATGTGGTAGAGCTGCATCTGACACGGATCTGCCCGGCCCTACAGTCTCCACCCTTGCCCACTTTTTAGTCACCAAAAATATTGGCTACCCCCACACACACACACTTTTAGGGGATAACAGAGAAGAGATGGGGGCATTCTTCTCAGGCCACAGCCATCAGGAAAGATGTGTGGCTTCAATCTCAAAATTCACCCAGGGTTTTCCTAGACCAAGAGCTCGCATGTCATTTTAACACCAAACACCAATCCAACTTAGTGCGTCCACAGTCCATCAAATGCCCATGACTATAAACAAGACATAAAACAATATAAAATTGAATTAAAAAGTAAATTGTGTGATCACCTTCCACGCCCCTGATCAAAAGCATCACCGTTGGCCCATTGCTATAGCTGTGTTTTCCCAACAGTTTTCCATTTTACTGCTGGAACAAGGTGCAAGGTGTCGGGGGCAGAGGGGAAGGAGTGGAGGGGGCTGGGTATGGAGGGAAACATTGCAGATTCCAACAGCACATCTCTACCTCTACCTATTTTATAATGGCAGCCTTCCATGTAAGATTGCATTTTGAGGAAGAGTTCTGAGGCTAAATAAATAAATAAATGTGGGAAACCACTGATCTGTATCATCAAGACCTTAGCCCAAAATGCAAAGCTTTTCACAAAGCAGTCCCTGCCCACCTCTCATGCCTCATTTCTCATTAATCTCCTACAGGCACCATCCGCCACCGCTGTATCCTTCCAGTGTGCCAGAGCACACCTGTCTACAAGCTTTGGATCATGCTATTCCTCAGCTTAGGGTATTCTTTCCAGTCCTCTCCTCCTACCTGCAAACCAGGTGTCCTACCAGGCACCCATCCTCCAGGATGTCATCCTTCTCCACCCCAGTCCAAGACAGCCTCTCCTGTTTCTCTGAACTCCTAGCACACTGGCAATTCGATCAGTCATTGCACACAATCTGGTCATCTCTTGATAACCACATCTCGCCCCCTTCCTCCTCCTAAATAGCCCAGAGCCCTCTCGGGAAGGGAGCTCTGGGCACCTAGCCCAGCGGCCTCCTCTTAGCAGTCACTCGATTGTGTGCACAAACTGACAAAAGACAAGGTCACTTGAGGGTCCAGGAGAAATTCCAGAGCTGGGCTTTAATAAGCAAATGCAACTTTGTCTTTGGTTCATTCTTATTAATTTCCTGAGCTCCCTGTGCCAAAAGAAATTTTTTACCAAGCTGACTTCCCTCACCTGGAGAGTTGCAAATGCCAACTGTAATTAAAATAGCAACTTTATTTTCCAGTAGGTTTCAGATGGCATGTGGCACTGGACTTCACTTCTTTCCAAGCAGTTAGGAAGCTGAGTTATTTCAGGTTTGTTTTATTTTTTTTATTGTTTGCCAGATTTTATAACAGACTTCTTCCTCCTGAAGTGATACATGGCATATCTGTTTAAACCAAAGCAAAGTAAAATTAATTTTGCTTTGAGAATTTTTTTAAATGTCTTAACACCTCTTGAGCTAATTGGAGACACTTGAGAATGTCAACTAACAAAACTGGGGTTGAGATAGGAGAGGGGTTGTCTGCTAAATCAAACACAGACATTCTCTTAGAAGCAGTTGTTAAATTCCTTGGACAAGAAACAACTAATTAACATCCCGATAGGGGGCCTCAGATATTTCTTTTATTCTTGGTTAACTTCCAAAAAAACCAAAGTACAAAAGGGACAAGAAAAGGAGGGGAGTAGGTAGCCTAGGTAATTTTGGAAGCTTTTACCTTCTATTTTTCTCTTTTGACTCTGTTTGACGATACAATAGGACTTGAAATTCTAGGGAGGAGGAAAGTGATGAGTAAGTAATGAGAAATAAAACAGCTTTGTAATCTTCTTTGAAAGGTTTTCATTTCACACAGTGTATTTTTTTGTTAGAAAAAATAAAATACAATACTCACATCCCCACCTTGCTTATGGCGCAATTTCAAACATTCACAATACGTATTTCGAATACCGTATGTTAGGCACACAACTCAACAAATATTTATTACATTCCTGGCATTCTGCTAGGTGCTGGGGGAACAAAATAAATAAAATGTGACCAACTTTCACTTCTGAGAATGTGGACAGATGGATACTCTGAAAAGATCTCCAAAACAAGACAAACTGGAGTCCTGCCCTCGTGGAGCTTAGAGTGGAGGGGACCATGCTTGCCAGTATTAAAAGGGGGCAGAGGGAGAAAAAGGAATGCTCACTGACTCTTAATGTCTGATATTCACTATCAGATAGACTCACCTGTGTCCACTGAGGGAGAAGTTCACATTTGTTTGAAACTGTTAAAAGCTGAACATTTAATACCACTCTCAAGAAAGGGAAGTAACCAGTACACAATGCTAGCATATTTATCGGCCAACAGCTTCAGAGCGTGTTCTAGTTCAGAGGGCCGCAGCAGTCTCTAGCTCCCCCATTACATCACGAAGGAAGCCAAGGTTCACCGAGGTCAGGGTCTGCCTGAGTTCACAGCAGTCACCAGGACGGACAAGGGAATTAGACCCCATGTCCTTGGGTTTGAGGCAGGTGCACTGCCACTAACAGCTGTCCTCTCCTCCACATGATGCAGACACTTCATCCCATGGCTTCCTCCGGTAGCTCCAGGGCATGATGTGACAAGGAAGAGAGAAGAAGGTGCCACTCTCATTCCTGCTGTTTCCTACATCTACCACTGAAAGATGGAGAGAGCAGTGCAGTCCTCAGGGAGCCTTCAGGATAGCAGACAGTGATACCCCTGGTCTTGGTACTAATTCTAAGACAAGAAAGGGAGAGCCCTCCAGGCCACCGGAACGCCCAATCCATTAAAGCTCAGTGTTGTCTTCCCAGGCTTAACTAATTCCAAAAGTCTCTTTTCCCACAAGGTGGGCAGAATTTCTATTTTTATGCATATCCTTGATAGAGCCTCAAGAGACAGAGAAGCCAGGCATGGTGGCTCATGGCTGCAATCCCAGCACTTTGAGAGGCTGAGGTGGGAGGATGCCTTGCACCCAGGAGTTCGAAGCTGCACTGAGCTATGATCGTGCCACTGCATTCCAACCTGAGTGACAGGGTGAGACCCTGGCTAAAAAAAAAAAAAAAAAAAAAAAGGAAAAGAAAAAAGAGAGAGAGAGAGACAGAGAAAAGACAGGCTGAGGCAGGTGGAGCAATATTCAGTACAGTCAGAAGAACCTTAAGACAAAGAGACGATAATAAAAATAATTAAAGGAGAAGCAGGAACATCATTAGAATGTTGGACATAAAACAGACCACGGAACTGGACTGAAATTCCAGACAGAGGCTCCTGGCTGATCAAAATTGGAGTTTCCAGAACTGAGATTTTTCTTCTTTTTCTGACCAGTAGCCCTGATCCACCAGCAAATGGGCAAGAAATAATGTATTTGGCTATGGAAGCAAACAAGCTATAATGGTTATCTTTATAGCTACACAAACAAACAAGCTATTATGGTGTCTTTCATTCAGAGCCTTCAGATTTACAAAGAAGAAAAGTGGTAAAGAAGGAAGAAAAATAATGGGCAAGATGAAAAAGGAAAAAGCCCTTATCTATAATTTCCTCCCTTACCATCGTGATGTATTAGATTTGTGTAATCATATTTTAAGTTAGGTGCACAGTCTCCACACAGTTCATTGACGTGTCCCCAGGCCCTGCATTTCATCTTCCTGATGCTGGTGGTGTTCCCTGTTGAAGATGAACCACCCTTCCTAGGACAGGATGGAATTCGTTTTGCATAATCAATGTTTTTTGTTTTACAATCTTGTGTTCTTAAGACCCTGTGGGGCTGACAAGCATAAAATTCTTATTTGTAATAGCACTTGAAAAAGATGCTACAATAATGGCCCATTGATAAATCCATTATCCATCACAATTCCCTAATCCGCAGTGTCTGAACAGCATGTATGTACAAGACAAGACTGCCTACATTTTAACTTTTTTTCCCTTCTTGATAAGTTATTATAAAGTCCCTCATTGAAGCATATTTTTTCTACTAAGCCCTCTTTCTTCATATTTCCATTTTTTTTCCTTTTCCCTGTTTTGCCACTCTCTTTTCTTACCCAGCAAAAGACTTATTTACTTACTAAGTGAAAGACCTTAAATATATCGTGTTCCAGGTTTTCAGGGAAATTTGCAGGCTGTTCTCATTTATTTCTAATAATAACAGACTTCTAATTGGACAGAGCAAATCAAATAACACTTGTTTTTCTCCTCTTCTCATGAACTCCACCAATGGAAGGAAAGGATTCAAGTCGAAAAAAAGTCTGCAATCCCACAAAAACAAAGAGAACGAGAAAGGAGACATCGACAGATGGAAGATTTCAACAAATTTTGGGAAGAGCAAAAACAGGCAGAGGAGGGTACCTGACTGAAGAGAGCAAAAGAAGTTACCACCTCAGCAAGTCGAAAGGGGGAGGCTAAGATGAAGGGAGATTCACCTTCAAAGAGCCCAGGAAAGGCTCAGACCTAATGGCACTGGGTTCATGGGCAGGGGTTGTGGGGGTCAGGCCTCAGACAAAGAAACACTCTAAGAGTCATCACGCCTCTGATTACCTGGAAAACAACTGATTCACGCTTTTGAAATTGAGACATAATTAATTTCAACATAGAATTCTCTTCCCAATCAAGCTATTAGCCAAGGCTAAGAGAATAAAAACATTTTTGGGAAAATTCAAAAATGTACAACCTTTTTAAAGAGGGTACTACATGAGGTGCTACAGCAAAAAAAAGGAAGTAAACCAAGAAAAAAGAAGGTACCCATAAAAAGGAGGATCTAACCAGGAGAGCGATCAATCAAAGCCTAGGATAACTGAGACTGCATTACCAGCCTAAAGAGAAACCAACTTAAGCAGGAAGAACAAGGACTCTGCAAAGAGGAAGTGAAATATACAGAGTATCTGCCATGACAGGGTGTTTGGAGGACAATATTGACAAGTCTTTGACAGATCTACTAGAATCTTTAGGAAAATTTAGCAATAGATACATAAAAAGCTAAGCAATTTTTAAAAAGTTGATTATTATCTCTAGAAAAACAAAACAAGGTATGAGAAGTAAATATAATCATAGTACACCATTTGTCTCAGAAGTAAATGATACTTACAGAGTTATAATAATGTAAACACTAACAAGGGATTTAAGCAAAAACAGTGATACAATTATATTGAGAAAATAAGAGGAAAGTGGATGAAGGATGGAATATAAGGACTAAAATCCTAGCAAGTATATCAGAAAGTTAATATACTATACTCAATGCTGTCCAAGAAATAGCAGTATATTATTTTCAAATATAGTGATATATGTGAAAACAACTAAACCTATCCAAAGCGATTGGCTCTAAAAAACTGGCTTGGGAAATGGAAGGCAGGGGACTTCCTTCCTTAGGATGCTTTTAGTTGTATTTTACTAGCCCTGTTTTACTTTGATTAAAAAGTATTAATAAAAATAAATCTACATTTAAAAGCTTGCGTCCCATTAATATACACTCTGAATTAACATTTTATAAAACCTACAATTATCTTGTGAATAATATAATTGTATGGTATTGCATTATTTTATTAAAAGCATTTTATTGAATGTAAACATTTAAAATAATCTGCCATTAAAAAAACTAACATCGATATGAGTGCTTTATACAGATATAATATCAGATATTAGATGATATATAGAGAGGTATGTATTATCTAATCTTCACAACAACCTGGTAACTTGCATATTACCATTTCCTTCCTTCTGCAGATAAAGAAAGGACAGCTGCACTTGCCCAAGGTCACAAGACTTGTAAAGAGCAGAGCTGAGCCTCTACCCGGGGCTTCTGACTCCAAGTCCACATAACACACCGTTGAAGCCGCCCCACAATGACTAAGCCATATTCTCCAAATTTTGCCTACAAATACATAGAAAGGCATGGCCCTTCCCAAAGCTACAGTTAAGAGACCCATTTCCACCCCATCTCGCTCCCCAATCCCCGTCTAAAATCCGGCCACTTTCCCATTAACATTGGACTATCTAGTAAAAGCACACTATGCCCCATGACACTTTTAACCTCATCTTCCAAACACCAAGAGGGAAAGAGAGCCCACCACGGGGCCCTCCAGGATCTCATCCTGTCACCCTGATAGCCGCAACTGAATGAGGGGAGATCCAACTCAAGGCCCTCTCACATTCCAGGTACCTTATGGACCTCTCTCCAGGGCCCCCTCCTCATCATCCCACCCTCCCTGCATCTGAGGCTGGACCAAACAAGGAAGGCAGGATTCTCCACCGAAGACAATTAGCAAATACATCTGCAAAATACACCAAAGCATGTTCATAAAAATGTTTGTTGAGTGCCACCCCGAGGTGTAGCTGTTACACAGAGCACAGAATTTGAGTCTCTGTGTAGTTAGCAATCAACATTAGAGAGTGCACATGTTGTAAAATCACACTGAATCATTCCAGTCTGGGGAAGGGCAGTAGCTCACATCAGTGCCCTGCCCACACCCCGAGAGCTCCTCAGGCCCTGCCAGCCCATCTTGTGTCTTCCACCTGCCTCTACCTGATGCCCTGTGCCTGACGGCTCCCTCTGACCACCAGAGCCTGCTGGGACCAGGCAGGACAGACCATAAGTGACAGGCAATTAATGCCCCCACCCCCAGTGGGCCTCAACAAGTGACCAAGGAGAATCAATGGATAATGGATATATAATCCTGCACCCTCAGGGGTTAGCCTGAGTAACTGTCTCCCAGCGGTCCCCTGGGGATCCGGCTCCAGCCACCCACAGCAATAACCTGCTCAACCGCTCAGCCTCTGCAGGCTCCCTTTCTACCCACACCCCCCTTCAGTGTCCCTCCCAGCCTTATATTAGGACTTCTGGGGGAACCCAAACTAATACTAAGGCCTGTCTGATCAGTCAAATGTCCTAAGAGAGCCAAGCGAGCCAATAATTGTCCTTGGGGACCCACTTTACTAAACAGATAAGACTAACACATAATTAGCACATCTGGTCTTTAATGCAAAATAAATGTTGTTAGAAAGTAAGATTTTCTGAAGTGCCTTGGACAAGGCCCTTTTAGTTTTATTTACACTGTTGTTTTCTTCACACCATTTCTTCACTACCTTTTCTTCTTTGCAAAGGCAAATTTTTTCTTCTGACCACAAAGTCCAAATAAGCAAATTAACAAGGTCTAAAATAATGAGGGTTCTTGATAATTTATATATTTTCTATCCTGGTGTTGCCTCTTTAACAAAGAGTCTGCAAATTTGTCAGCCATTCATTCCTGCTGCAGAACCCACACAAGACTCTCTAACGAGAAGGCCCAAAGCTTCCCTGGGGGGGTCACATCCCTCTGATCCAACTACCATAATCATCGTCACCATCATTCATGGTTGCACAGCACTTACTTATGTGCCAAGTGTTCCAAATACACATGTATTAACTAATTTCATCCTGTGAAGCAGGTATTATTATTATCATCTCCAATGTACAGATGAAGAGACTGAGGCACAGTGTTAACGTAACTTGTCTAATGTCACACAGGAAATGAAGAAGCTGACATTGAAACACAGGCTGCCAGAACCTAGATTCTGTGCTCTTAACAGGCTTTCACCTCCCGGCCCTGATTCTAAGAGCAAAGGCAGAGTCCATTTAGTTCTGGTGGCCTCCTCAAGTCTAGGAATCAGCCCCAAAAGAAAGGCCCTCAAACAGCCGGGGCCAAGGAAGGCACAGGGATGAGCCACAGACCGACGCTTGTGCCATGGTGACCGAGCCCCATCATCTGAACTTTGCAACTGAGCTCTTGTCCACAGGAGGAGTTTCTTGCAATACAATAATTTCCAAAAATGCATGAGAGATAGCAAATAATGTAATATTTCACAAATGTTTTACTCCACCTCTGGATACTACAGAGGGGGGTCCCTTGGTCCAGAAAAATATCTAAGTCTCCACTTCACTGGAATTTAATAGTCAAAGAAATTGACTTCAGTTCCCTAGCTGAACTAAATATTTGGTTCTTACATCCCTCTTGGTCTCACGAGATGCTGTTGGTTCTCCCCAAGTCCTCTTTCTTCCTCCCACCTCCACCTCTGAGCGTCCTTCCGGCACCTCCTGGAAGGCAACAGTGTAGAAGGAAAACACCCTCCGCCACCACGCGATGCCAGCACCTGCCATTGCTTCAGGCGCGTGGCTGTGTTGGCACAAAGGACGCCGCCTTTTGTCTTTCATTGTCTCTGGCTAATGAGAAAAGAACAGAGGCACCTCAGTAGGTAAATAATGCATTCAATCATGACCAGCTGTTCAAACAAAGGTTTCTCAGTGCTTCAAAGAGAAAAACAGGCGGCAGAACGGAGTCAGCGCAGGGCACACGACATGCTGAACTCAGTCAGGGCGGAAGCTGCCAGCGCCACACTCATTTGCCAACAGCAATTTCATTTGAGCAAAAAACATCATCCATCACATTAAATTAATGTTGTTAATTTGGATTTTATTGGTTTTGTCATTATATTTGTTTTTAATGTGTAAGTCTCATTTGGTTTCATGGGTATACAAGAGCTTTAAGTACTAGGAGTTTATACCTAGCTTTATTTTATACATATTTAAATAACATTATAATAAAAATAATTTAAGTCAACTCTGGGGGTCCATAAGAATTTGTTCCCCTTAAATGCTGCTCTCAACCTTACAGACAGACCTTTGTCCTCAAACGTGAATGTCCTTGTTCAGGGCACTCTTTGCACCCCCAAGGAACCTTGCTCCTAGCAGATGCGCATGAAGTTTTCAATTGATTGGGTCACAGAACTCTGCCCCTCATTCACCTGATCCCTACTTTTACGTCTCAGCAGTTTGTTATCCTTTTGTCTTCCCGACCCAACCAAGACCCTCCAAGTTTTCAAATTTCCATAAATCAAGGGAAAGTCCTGCATCCTATGCCGGGCATTCAAGATTCCACAGGATCTGATAACCCTGAGTATACCTTTCACTCTTTTCCTATAACACCCCTGGGCCCCGCCCAACTTTTCTGCTCACTCCTACTATCACATTACACTGGACATTCCTCTGTCCTTCTTCCCACTCAAATCCTGAGCATCCTTCTCGGGATCGATCGACCTAGCCCACAAGCTACGCACACACTGACCGTCTCTTTTCCTTTCTCTGGTAGCACCCACCCTGTCTAAAGCACCCATTTTGACCTCTACCTGTACAAGACATACTAAAGTAACCCAAATGTCCCACAACACCTCCCAATCCAAGGGTAAGCTCTTGGGGGACAGGAACAATATCTTACTACAACCTTTATTCTTAGCCTAGATTCCCTCCTCACATAGAGTCTGAGATAACAGCTTACATGCAGTAGGTTACCTGGGACTGCCAGGAACAGGAGTGAAGAAGTAGGGGAGAGGTCAAGGCAAAGGCACCTGAAGAGCTGGTCACTGTGTGGCTCACTGGGGCTCAGCCCCATCGGGATCTTTGAAGGACATGAATAGACTATGCCTCAGAGTCACCCACCCAAAGGACAGAAGAAGGGAGCGTTTTACCACCAGATCCTACTCCTCATTGGTCAAGGGCAGGCCTGTGGGCTGTTGACTGCTCTGTATGTCCAGGTGGCACAAGCATGAGGTCCAACAGGCCTCCAAGGATGGTTCACAGAAGCCCTGGGGCAGATGGGAGATCCGGTGCAGCTGAAGAAGGACGCTGTCCTGTTACACCTGTGTGAGACTGGTTGCCAAGCAATGGCTGGAGTAAAAGGTAAGTGAGAGGATGTGAGGTGGACATAGAGATACCTGACACTCCCAGCAGCCTGCACAATGCTATGCTGAAAGGAGGTGCGCTGTGATTACTAGTGGAGTCAACTCAAACACTTCCCCCTTGAGGTCTTCACACATTAATCAGGGAGCTTCTGTGGTCATCCAGTTTCACACCTGGAAATCTCAAGACTGCCTCTTTACACCAATTATAAACCATCTTTAATCCTTATACTAAAATACCCTTAACTGTGAAAAGAGCAAGACAATATGACCACTACTTTAGATTTGCAAACTAAAATAAAATCTTATGCCCCCCCCAACTGACTGAATGGATGGACCCCCTCTTGGCCAAGGGGACATCATCAATACCCTAAAGCGGAGTTGCTGGCCATAAGAAGGGAGGTCAGACACGCCTCCCTCCCTTCTTGGAGATATTCTTTGTAAGTCATCAACAGGCCCACAACTATGCAAAACAAAGCGTGAACTACACTTGCAGGTCATCAATTTACTTAATAGATCACTTGAGTCTGGGTATATATCGGGCATATGTCCAGTAGCTTGTATCTGATTAACAAACTCCCTTATCTTAACTGAAAACATTAAGGACAGGGACAATATCTTACTACATCCTTTAGACAAAGCATCATTTCTTTAAATAATTACAAATCAAAGAATCTTTAAAGCCACCTATAACTTTTAATGCTCCACTTCAAGATGTCCTGCCTTTTCGGGCCAAACCAATGTATGCTTTCCATTTATTGATTTATGACTTTACATATAATTTCTGTCTCCCTGAAATGTATAAAACCAAACTGTAACCCAACCACAGTGAGACGATTGCTCAAGGCTTCTTGGGCATGGCTCTCCAATGTACTCAGCTCAGAATAAACCTTTTTACATTATTTTGCAGAGTTTGGGTTCTTTTCCATTGACAGATTTTTACATAGCATTTCTGTACACTAATCATATTATCTAAATAACCTTCTCCCCCTGCCACAATTATCATACCCAGAAACCAGAGAGTATACAGCTTAAATGGTGACTAACTAGTGACCAAATAAAATGCTCTCCTCAACTCAATTCTACAAACACTTGCCAATTCCCTGTGATAGGCAGCATGCCGTCACAGGTGCTGAGATGTACTGATGATG
Organism: Lepilemur ruficaudatus; assembly: GCA_963574885.1. NCBI lineage: Eukaryota > Metazoa > Chordata > Mammalia > Primates > Lepilemuridae > Lepilemur > Lepilemur ruficaudatus. Next base: position 44,432 of record CAUYRT010033841.1, read on the forward strand.
CCATGGTCCTTGGCCTCAAGAAGTTTACCCCAGACTGTGGACAGCCCAGCTCACAGACAAGGTAGACACAAAAAGGGAGGCACCCCAGAGAAACAATGCACAGGGGTTCAGAGGGAAGGAGCTCCTGTTCCAACAGGCAACTCAGGAATGGCTTCCCAAAGGATAGAATGTTGACATGGGCTCTGGCTGGTCATTCTGTCTGAAGTATCCCCCCAGGAAAAGGTATGACAATAGTGAAGAAAGTCAAAATATTTTATCCCAAAATATACTTCTTTGCCATATTTTCAGATGGCTGCCAGAGAGCCCACAAACAGGAGTAGCCCTGCAAAGCTATCTCCTGTGGGGAAAATTTGCATTGATGTGGCCAGGCCTTCCCTTGTCCAGATCTAGGAAAGATTAATTGACAATCTGATACCTTTAAAGGTCTGCAAGAAACATGTATCATCTGATACGAATTGGATATTTGTCCCCTCCAAATCCCATGTTGAAACCCCATTCCTAGTATCGGCAGTAGGGCCTGGTGGGAGGTGTTTGGATCACGGGAGCAGATCCCCAATAGTGACTTTTCACTTGGTTAGTTCATGTGAGAGCTGGTTGTTTAAAGGAGCCTGGCACCTCCCCCCACCTCTCTTGTTCCCTCTCTCTCCGTGAAACACACCTGCTCCCCCTTCACCTCCCACCTTCATTAGAAGCTCCCTGAAGCCCTCACCAGAAGCAGATTCTGGCAAGATGCTTCTTGTACAGCCTGCAGAACCATGAGCTAAATAAACCTCTTTTCTTTATAAATTACCCAGTCTCAGGTATTCCTTCATAGCAATGCAAAATGGACTCAATCATCATCTGTTCTCTCTGAGGGCTGCTACCTGTGAAGTTGTTACTGATCCAAACTGGGGTCCGCTCGCCCAGTGCACTAGAGCCAGACGCTGAAGCCAAGAGTGGCAGCGGGAGAAAGACACATTACTGCAGGGCGCCACGCAGGGAGAACGAGCAGCTAATGCTTAAAACTGGAATTCCCTGATGGCTTATAAGCCAGAGTTTTTAAAGGCAAGGCCTATTTCAGGCAGAGAAAATTGTAAGTCAATACACAGAGGTTATACATTGGCCTGGCCCAAAAGGCAGAATATCTTGGAGTAGGGGGTGGAGGAGAGAGAGGTCGATTCAGAGATTCTGGCATAGTGGAAAAGACTGTTAAAATGGGCATGACAGGCCCCTCAGGGAGAAATTTAGAACAAAGAGTTCAATTCCTCAGAACATATGTTAAGATGCCATCTTTTAGTTTCCACAGGGAACCAAAACACCTCCTGACTCTGGCTCTCTTGGAGGGCCATGTGTTCACCAGGTTGTCCACTCACTTTTCAGGGCTAGCCAGGCGCCTGGAGATTCCCCTGAAGAAACTCAAGATTTCCTTTATTCCATGTCTGGGGGGCTGACAGGCCCCTGAGAGGGCTCCCTGCTCTGTCTCAAGGATTCATTTACATAATAAGACTACCTTTGCTAGTCAGGCCTCATCTTCTCCCCTCCTATAACCTGTTTTACCACCATAATGGGTTTTAGCCTTGCTCCGAGCCCACATTTTTCTGTAACCTCAGGATGGTATATAAACTTCTGCACCTCGTTTGGGGGGTTTGGTAATCATTTTGTGATCCTCCCTGTGTGCATGTTAATAAATTTTGTATGCCTTTTCTCCAATTTAATCTGCCTTCTGTGGGCTGATTTTTCAGCAACCTTCTGAGGGTGATGGGGAAGTTTTCCCTTTACCCTACCAGAGGAAGAAGAAAGGGTCCCAGCAGTCTCACTGGCTGGACAGTGCCCTAGCTGAGCGCCCCCCCCATGCCTTTCCAGCCTGTTGTTTTCGAGCCGTTATTACGTGAAGTCCTGGGATCTCAGGGAACAGATGGACAGCAACGGGCCAGATGGGACAGAGCACAGGGCTCTGAGGGTCCCCCTCCCACTTCCACAGGAGCAGCTGAGTTAGAAGAAGACAAACTTCACTGCTAAACAAGCATCTGAAATGTGGAAGCCACTCTTGGAGTTCAAAGCACTGCCTGGAAGGCAGAGACTAGCCCTACCACCACCCAGCCGCATGCACAGAAGCAAGGCCTTCGAGCCTCCCAGGGCCTGGTGTTCTCACCCTCATCCTTCAGCAGCTCCCAGAATGTCTCCAACTATTTCTGCATCTCTGAATCATTAGACAGCTTGAGGGGAATCTACTCAATATTTGGAAGCCTGGTAGAGTGTTTGCTGATGCCCAGTGGTCTGTCTCTGGCTAAAATGCAAAGCAAGTTCCCAAGAAACAATATATTTTACCTCCCTTTACACCTCTTCCCCACATGAGGGGCTTGAGCAGTAAGAGAAATGAAATACTCTTCTTGGACACTCACCCAGCAAAAGCCTTTTACCACCCTGGCCAAGTGGGCGAGTGGCTATTTGCAGAACAGAATGCATGGTTTTGAGAGGCATCCCTGTGAGTTCCTTCTCTCTGGTAAGCAAGAGAGAGCTCTGCCCTTCGCTGTGACTGGCTACACTTACCCCTGAACTTCCCAGAGACACAGCCCGAGATGATGGGCAGATGTCCTTGCCAAATGTGTAGGGACAGCAAAGCAGGGAAGAGGAGAAATCACTGATACTTTGGCCTGCAACTATTAATAGATTGTTAAATTCCAATCCAGTAATAAGACAAATTTAGTGAGGTGGTTTCTGAATAAACTTCTTTGAGGTGAATAAATCTTTCGGATTAGAATTAGGTCAAAAAACACGTGAAAATGGCCTAGGTGAGTTGATTCTTTCTGACTACCTACTATTTGGTGTATATATATGTATATATCTATATATACACACACACACACATATATATACCAAAACACACATATATGCATATATATGTATATATATGCATGCAAAAGCTAAAGATCAAATATAAGCAAATAGTGGGAAAAATAATTATTGACTTGTAAATTATGCATCCTTAATACTACTAAAGATTATTGATCCTGGCTTTGTAATGAAATGCCAAGATTGTTCAGTTCAACTACTATAAATTAGTACACACACTTTAGTTTATTGAAGGGTATAATCAGAATGAAAATATTGATAAGCCAACACTCATTTCTGGCAATAGAAAAGTAAATATAAACACAATTCACAACAGCATTAATTTGTCTTCCTCTTTTCCCCTTAAGATTATTATCAAGTGTTCTAGCACTACTATATCTAAGGAAATGATTGAGAGGCTTTTCAGTTCTGACCCTTCCTACTTCTTTTCAGTTTTTTTTTAATCCAAAATTAACATCAGCAAATCCTCCCAACCTTTTAACGTTTGTCTTCTCTGACAATGTGAGCTGGCTTCTCCACAGCTGAGGCAAGAAGCAGCAATCCATATGGTAGGGACATCCCCAGGCCAATGAATTGACAATAAGGATATCATTTTGGAAACAATCCTATATAACATAAACGGAAAACTAACAATTAGATAAACATAGGTTAAGTAGATACCACATTCTTCAAGTTATAGACGAGAGTTTCACAGTGCCTGTATTAGTCTGCTCAGGCTGCCGTAACAAAACACCAGAGATTTGCGTGGCTTAAACAACAGAAATTTTTTCTCTCACAGTTCTGGAGGCTGGAAATCCAAGCAGGATTCAGTTTCTGGTGAAGTCTCCCTTCCTGGCTTCTAGATGGCCACCTTCCTGCTGTGTGCTCACATGACCTTTCCTCAGCACACTTGGAGGAGAGCAAGCAAGCTCTCGCGTGTCTCTTCTTATAAGGACACTGATCCCATCGGATTAGGGCCCCAGCCTGATGACTCATTTAATCTTAATTCCTTCCTTACCAGACACAGCCACAATGGGGGTTAGGGATTCAACATATGAATTTTAGGGAGACACATACATTCAGTCCACAACAGTGCCTATGGCGAAATTTGTTATTCTCTGGAACTTAGGAAAATTATTTACTCAGTTATTCAACATTTATCCAGCTCCTCCTGTGTGCCAGGCATTTCCTTGATGGTAAAAGGAAAGAGAAGGAAAAGGAGAGGGCATGTTTGGAGGAAGGACAAGCATGAATAAGCATCCATGCCTAACGGCTGCCTCTCTTTTTCCTATCTTTAGTTTTGTCTATTAACCTCTGAGTGTATTGGCATATTTATTGGCTTTCCAAATGATCCCCTACACATTAAGTAACTGTGCCTCAGGTAGAAGTACTATGATTCAAATCAATATTTGTGTGTTCTTCCCAAGTTTAGACGCAACTGTATAGTCCAGATTGTATTATTGAACTTCCACTACTTATTTATCAAAAAAGTTCTTTCTTCAATTAGTTATTATAATCTATAAGCCCTTGAGGGAAGGGGCTTTGTCTTGTTCCATTGAAAAACACAGCGACCGAAATAGTGCTTTTTACATAATGGACATTCATATAAATATTGATTGAATAAAAAAACAACAATAACCACGCACAAAATTAAAAGATACTGTTTTAGATAAAATTGTTAAAGAAATGAGCTCCTAAAACCCAATCATTACTTTTCATACCATGTACCTTTTTTCCTTATAAATTAGCTTTTTAAAATAGCATAGGATTTCATTTATCTTTTAATCAATAAATCATAAATTTATAAAATTCTATTTGATTTTTGCTGAAGAGTCAATTTTTAATTTCTGTGTCAGTGTTAACAAAAGTCACAGTACCCAAGTGGACAGTGTCTACCCCATCTCCTGCCACAGGTTCCTCCAAATTAACTACCGTCAGCATAGGGCTTACTTCTCATTGCACAACTATTTATTGAGCTCCTGCAAGTTGCCAGACACTGTCCTAGACACAAGGGGATTAATGGTGAGGAGAAACAGACACATTCCCTACTGTCGTGACACTGACAATCTAATGAAGGAAACAATAACACTAATAAATGCATCATTACAAACTGAATTAAGTATACATGAGAAAAGGAACCCAGGCCTTTGAAAACTGAGAACAGGACATCAGGTAAGAATAAGGCTTTGTCATTACCAATAACTGCAACTCTTCCCCAACCACAATTTTGTGTGTCACTCTGTCTGCCACCTCCTGAGTTTCCAGCTCACTCTTTCCAGTATCCCATCCCCATCAAGCCTTGGACCCCACCATGACCTGCGACTGGCTGGTCCCATCAGCTTCACCGTCCCTCACCCCGTCCTGTCCTTCCTTTGTCATATCCCAGCCCAGACTGCATCACCAATCATTCTCTCACTGCACTCCCATGCCCCTCGTTCACTTCCTCATACTCTATTCCAGCAAATGCCTGGTTAACTCCAACTGTCTGCCTTCTCCATGCTTTTGCCTACGCAACAGAACACTGCTAGAGAAAAACACACGATCATGACAAACTAGTCTCACATTGAGCCTGAGACCACAAGCCTCAAGGGAGCCCTGCGGCTGCCTGCAAGGACACTGTAAGTCCAAGTTCTCTTGCTTGCTCTCACACCTGGACAGTTACTGCACACTTCTTCCTTCCTCTTCACCCCTCCATCACCTGCTTGCCTATCCTCACTCTTGGGTGATGATCTTGCATCCTGCAACACTAAGAATTGATGCAATCAACAGAATTTCCACAACTCCCCCTACCACATCTGTCTACCTGCCAGCCAGTCTAAGTACCACACACTCTGCCCTATCTCCTGTTACTATAGGTGGACCACCTGTGCACCTCTGTAATGCAAACTCAGGACCTGGGTCCCATCCCCTTGCAGCTACTCAATGACATCACTCTGAGGGTTCTCCCTCTCTCCCATATCAGCATATTTTCCTTCTGCATTGGACCGTTCCCATTACAGTCCAAACATGCTGTTATTTCTCCCATCTCTGAAAATCCCTGCCTGGGCCCCCTTCCCATTGCAGCTAATGCTGTTTCTCTACCACCTTTGTGACAAATCACCTTGAGTGAGACTTCTCTCTACTCACTGTCTCTGATATTTCTCCTTCCATCCTCTCATGAACCAATCGGGCCTGTCCTCCACCCCTACTCCCACCAATGACCTCCAAATTGCCAAACCCAATGGTCAAACCTCAGTCCTCATTCATCTGACCAGCAATATGCAACACAGACCACTTCTTCCTCCTGGAAACACTTTCTTCACTTGGCTCCCAGTACACCATAGACTTCAGCCCACCACCGACCACTCCTTCTCAGTCTTCTTTGCTGTTCCTTTTCTTCTCCAAGACTTCTGTTTGTTATAGTGCCCCAAGCCTCAGTCTTGGGCCTTTCATCTTCTCTCACCCACTCCCTGGTGATCTCATCTAAGTGCAGCTTTAAATACCATCTATGCTGACAACTCTCAAATTTATATCTCCAGTCCAGATTGCTCTGCTGAACTCCAGACAAATATATCCAAGTGCCTACTCACTAAGGCACAACAGACATCTCCCACTTAACATGCCCAAAACCACAGCCCTTATCTACCCAAAGTCTACCCTAGCCATCACAATCCCCATCTTGGCTGGTGGCAACTCCATTCTTGGTCAAGCAAAACTGTGGAAACTTCCCTGAGTCCTCTCTTTCTCTCACATCTCTCACGCCAAATCCATCAGCAGCTCCTGTTCACGTTACCTTTAAAATATCTCTGGAATCCAGTCATGCCCACATTGTGCAAACAGCTCCTACCTGATCTCCTTGCCTCTACTCTTGCCCTCCTACTGTCTCTTGTCAGTACAGCAACCAGAATGAGCCTTTAAAAACATAAAACAGATGGATTACATCACCAGCCTGTTCAGAATGGTCCAACAGCTTCCCATCTCAGAGTAAAAGCTGAGACCTCGCAGTGGCCCTGCATGGCCCTCCATCCTCCTGCTCTGTCCTACACTCACTGTTTCTCAAACCAGCTAGGTGTGCACACTCCAGCCACAGACATTTTGCACAGGCTGCTTCCTCACGCTTCCCCCTGCAACCCCAGAAGTCTGTATTTCCCAGTCCTTTGTCTCCTTCAATGGTCATCTTCTCAGTGAGTTCTCCTTCCCTGTCCAGCCTATTTGAACTTGCAAACCAGCACCTCAACTCCACAGCCCCCATGTCCTATACTCCCCACGCTCCACAATCATCAGCTTCCAACATAGTATGTATAATAATTTACTTATTCTGATGATTGTCTCCCCACTGGAATATAAACTCAGGCAGGACGAGGATTTTGTTTATTTTTTACTCCTGCATTTCAGATACCTAGAACAGTGCCTGGCACACTGTAAAGCACCCAATAAATGTGTGTTAAGTGAATACATTAAATACATTATCACTAAAAGTCACAGTCAAAATATGCAAAGCTTACCCAGGAGTGAAGATGGTGAAGGACCATTCTGGGAAAGGACCACTGTGCTCCCATGAACAGGTTAGGTTTGTTAGCACATTTACACAAAGGTGTTTATCACATTATCTGGTTCCTACTTTGGAAAGTGTCCTGAGGCAGAAAGAAGGCTCCAGACACCTGGTATCTTGGAGCGTTTCAGTATTTCTAAAACTTTCCTACAACCCATCAACCTACTACAAAGAGTAAATGACTGTGAACTCGCACTCCTGGGGAAAATGAGGACTGAGTGTGTGGCCCACCAAACCCTAAATTTCTGGAAAGAATCATGTTTGGCTTTAAAAGCCAGATACATGTTGTATTCCTCTCTGTAATAGATCTTTTTTCGTGTAAAATAATGTTAAATTTATCAGTTTAATTAATTGATTTCCCAAAAAAATCCTAAAGTAAATTCCCCAAGCCAGAAAGGGACACCATGTGTGTCCCGGACATCACATACTCCCTAGGAAGCATGGGAACCCAGCTTGAGCCTCACTGGACACTTGGGAACTCCCGAACCATGACTATTAGGAACGCAAAGCCAAATGGAAGCATAAATACCAACCCGCCTGTTTCACAATCTTGCCTTGGCTGACCATAACAGACATCTTTTAAAGGTTCTCTTAAAAGGCTCCCTTGAATTGAGTGAACCCTGTGTAAATGTCTGGCTTTGTTTTCATAGTCTTCTAATGACCAAACACTTTATTCTAGAGCTATTTAGAGCAGCTGCATGTCACGTTTTGTTTTCCGTCTAACATCCTTAGCAGCTCTAACTTGGAAGAAGTCACCACGAATGATGAGAGAAATTAGAGAGAAGAGCATTTTTAATGAAAATGATACTAATGTGCATTTCCATTTGTAGCTAAATGAAACAACAGAAATAAAAGGTTTCGTCTTTTAAATAAAATCTTCTGGTGGAGGGAGGTTGGGCTCAGACGACAGCTCAGCAGCCAGCCCTTCCCTTCCCCCACACTGATTCCTACTCTTACCTCCCTTCCCCCTCCTCCTCTTCTCCTCCATCATGCCTTAACTTTTAGGCAAAAAGCCACACTGGGGCTGGGGGTAATTCTTTGTGGTGGTTGGTTTAAGTCAAACCTCTGACTCTCTTTCAATGCAATGGTCCTGACAATCCACGAAGAGTTCCCCTGAAACTCATATGCTGAAGTCCTAACTCCTGGTACCCCAAATGTGACTGTATTTGGAGACAGTACAGAGGTACTTAATGTAAAATGAGTCAGTAAAGGGGACTTAAGGCAATATGACTGGTGTCCTTATAAAAAGAGGAGACTAGGACACAAGCAGGTACAGAGGGAAGACCATGTGAAGACAGGGAGAAGACAGCCATCTCTAAGCCAAGAAGAAGAGCCTCAGAAGACGCCAACACTGCCAATACCTTGCTCTAGCCTCCAAAATTGTGAGAAGATACATTTCTGCGTTTAAACCACCCTGTCTGTGGTACTGTGGTATGGCAGCCCTAGCAAAGCAATATGGCCCATAAGCAAGAGATGCAACTCGGTCACAGAGAGGGAGAGGGTAGAAAGCAGTGGAGGTAGTGGATGGCAAGCCGAGAGGGCAGCAACAGAGCAGCAGGCAGAGGGAGAATAAAATTCTGATAACCAGATTTCGTTTTTAGCCCTAGAAAAGCTCCTGACTTGGTCCTGCAGTAGTTCCTCCCTCACATTGTCTAATATATTCTTGTACCTGGAGAGGAATGTCACCTCTCTTGTTGGCAGTAGAAGGCTTTCCAGAGCTCCACAGGAGACCCAGCTCAGCCTTCCATAGGTCACTGCACATGAAACACAGGCTGAAAACAGAGGACCCTTCACCCCTCCAGCATGAGCCGGGACAGCTCGTGTCCCGTGAGGCTGCAGGTAAGGCCAAGGTTCTGCCAGCTGCCCACGATGTAGCTCCCGCATCTCAGAAGGTCAGGAAAGCAAACCCTGTTTGTTTTACATTCAAAGCTGGTAAAATGTCTGACCTGGCTCAGGTTCAGCTAAAATACTGGTAGCAAGAGCTCTAAAAATACATGAATATGTTCTTAGTTGTACCTGACAGGGGATAGGTGGGGAAGAAAATAGTTTCTATTTTGCCAAATACTGCCCAGGTGCCCCAAGTGAAGAGACCCTCTTCTCTCAACAGTGATTATGCAGAGGAATTGGTTCCTGAAAGGACCCTGAATCCAATCAACCCTGTCTTCTTTGCAATGATAAGGGCTTACCAGGGGAAATCCATAATCCCAGCACTCATATACAGTCTTAGTAAAATATGCCAATAAATCTTCAAAGAAAATCTGTCAGCAATGCTGCTTTAAATAAATAGAAAAACATATTACATGGTACAAATTCAAACATCACACCTCTTTATTGCACAAATTCAGGTTTCTTCCAGGTCAAATTTTGTTCCCTAAATCTACATGGAAGCCAAACAATAGCCCTAGTCCTCCTTCCAAGGCCAGTGTTAAAAATTCCCTCAGTCAATTAGCATTTCCTGAGCACCTACTATGTGCCAGGCCAGGTGATAGAAATGGAAATAAACAGACAAATGAAATGTAAAACTTGGCCTCAAAGAACTTATTATCAGGTAAAGTAGACAGACACATAAATCAATATAGTGTTGTATGATACATGCTCCACTAGACGCAAAGTGAAAGAAGAAAATTAAACCAAAAAAGGTGATCTTTGCACTTGGATTCTGAAAGCACTTGGATTTTAACTTGCGATCAGAGAGGATATACATAATGCTTTATAATCCCAACTCAGTCTAACAATCTGTGTCCACGGTCAGCTGCCCTTCTCTTTCCTGCCCCCACAGTCGACACTGTGACTGTGATTCAGCAGGTCTAGACTGGTTTATGCCTTTCGAAATCCACAGAAGAGATGCGTTGGCACCACTTGGGGAGCAATGAATTTTTCCTTTCCATACCTGAACAAAAACAAGGTAGCTGGAAAATGTTAGATGTAACAGTAGAGAAAACCCACAAACGCCATAGGTGCTATTCTCAGGACCTCAGAGCTCCTGGATTTAACTGCCCCTTGGAGCATGGGCCTTGGGACAGCAGTGAGGACGGTGACCTGTGATGGAAAGAGTTCCACGTAGTGACGCCAGAGACCTGGCCCCAACCTCCTTAGCCACTTAACTGGACACATTTTATTTAATCCCATACGGTTCAATTTTCTCCTCTGTAAAATGGGGTCATACCATCTACCCTGCCTACCTCACAGGAAGCTTGGGAAATCAAAGGAACTGTGATAAGTGAAAATGCTCTTAGGCCTGAAAAACACTGCACAAATATAAGAGAAGGTTATAATTAACTTGGCCACCGAGCCGCCTTAGAGCTTGATTAAAATACACTGTACCCCTCTAGATCGACAAAGTGTGAATATGGTTAAAAAATAGGGACAGCTACTCCTAAACAGAGACAGTTGGTGTGTGGGCAAACCCCCATAAGCATTTTCTGTGCCAGGAAACCTGCATATGCTTAGAAACTAGCACGTTGCGGTTGGCCTTATAGCAGCAGTGTAGGAGAGCTCGAAAAATTAAATCTGTAACAGGCGACACCACTGCCAAACACAACTGTCCCAACTCCCAAGAAATGTGCCGAACACCAACCCCTGTCGATGGAATAACACATACTCTGCACTATTAGACAGGGAGCCCCATGCAGCGAACACACACATGACACATGCACGTAGAGCCCCTAGCAAAGTGACCACTGACCTATACGTTTCAAAGCCTGTAAGTAAAAACCTTTTTAATAAGAGAAGGGTTCCAGATAGTGAAACTCTTTCCCCACCCTGACAAATGATTCACAAAAACAGTACTTTTTCTATCTGATTACAGTAAATTTTCCAATACAATGAATGCTTTGTTTGGCTGAACCATTTAATAGTCATTCGTACTCTCTAATGAAACTACTAATTACAAAATCTCTGCATTGTAGGCAATAAAAAAGGGTTGCTAACCTCTTTACAGTGCTTTAGTTCTGCCATCCAGTAGCAATTACTCTTCAACAGCCCTCCCTCTTTTTCACTGATTCTCACCTCAAACATCCCAATCAAATCTGAAAAGAACTAAAATCTACTCAAACATGTAAGCAGGCATATTGTGTATGCACACACGTGCACACATGCATACACACACACACTCACACACACACACACACGAAAGCACACTCTATCCAGGGGTAATGACAAGAATCCTAGAGGACCCCCCATGTTCAGATTATTCCTTTGCACTGGCTAATTCCGGAAGAGCAGGGCTTCAGCTCACTGCACACTGGACATGTAATTTTTAGTGATGTGGCCATTAAAACTAAACTCTACCACAACAAAAACATTTGATACTTAATAACAGTTAGTTGTACCAGAATACACTACATATATTTTTTATTTATAGACAGCTGTTATCCATCAGTCTCTCCAGCTGCTGTCACCAAACAAAATAGAGGGAAATACTAAGGCATTATAAGACATATTTGTTTCAAGATTGTTACGATTATGGCAGCTTCCAAGCCACTAGAACCATCTCAGAGTAGCTAACACACCCTATGCCCCAAGCTACTAGGACACCTTCACCTGTACCAGAGAAAACAGGAGTTAATCACTTCCATCATTCCAACCAAGACACTTTAATCAGCAGCGAGATGTGTAGCTGAGGAAATCAGTGTTTATTACAGGAACACAGGCAAAAAGGTGGAAAGAGGTAAAAATCTAGGATTACAGTTTTTAAAGGAAGATAAAAACAGAAAGATTGCATGCAACATTTTATTGTAGTTCATTAATTAATTAACCAGGAGTTAGACAACAGGCAACAGATTTCGACTAATTTTTGCCAAATCCAAACTAGGTTCAAAAGAGCCAAAATATTTTTTCCCAGATTTGCAGGTTATAGACTTAAAATTTGGTGACTTATCCAGTGCTCCAAAGGATGTATCTCAAAGGATTATTTTAATAACTTAGAAAAGTACTCAAATAAAGCCTATGAAAATTAATTTTATCTCCTTTCCAAATACCCACGGAATGAAGTAAGAGCTGTAAGGGCACTTATGTGGCAATATGTCTATCTATGAAGTATCCATATTATTTGAGGTATCTGTTTGTTTAAACAAACGCCAAAATGTATACATTAGGTTGAATGTTCCTCAAAGCCTTTTAATGCTTTACATTTGAGTCCTATATAATTATTGCATTACTCAAAACACATTTGGAATGCTTCTTTTGGAATAATTCTTAGAATTAGTTTGTGAACTACACAAGAAAATCAGTTTATTGTCATGCACTCTGCATGCATATATATATATGCATGTATGCAATACAGCCCTCATTCATATCAACAGAAGAGCTTCTGAGTGGAAAGTCTAAAAATAATTTATATTTGGTTATGCATGCTTTTGTATTTACATATGAAGATAGGTGTTTGGAACTTCTATAAATTTATGTTAATTACAATAACACAACCACAGGATGATTAGGGAGCCAGACTGAATCAGGAATATCTGGGAGACCGACTAGTTTTCCTCTCTCTCCACAAAATCCAGCCTGCTAGCTACTCTAAGCTGGTTATAGAAAATGCTAGTATCTCTCATACTTCCTAAGAAGAAGAAATGTGTATCAGTGTGGGCTCGTATACAGTGTACAAAGTGAAAACTGTATAATAAGAAAATGACCACTCAAACAAAAGTTCCAAAGGAACTTAAGTATGTATCTATCCAGTAATTTCCAAGCCAGCCTTATACAATACCTGGCCCAACAAAACATACTGAATCAGAAGTTATTTGGGAAAAAAAAAATATGGTATATAGAGTTGGGGTCTGAGAATCTGCTTATTTTTAAGCTGCTGGGGTGATTATGATTGCAGCTTGAATTAAGAGACATCATTTTCATTTTACAGACACAAGCTCCAAAGGGGACAGTGATCCTAGTGAATGGCAGAGCTGGATGTAGAAATCAACACTTTGACTCAACCTAGCACAGTGATCTTTCAATTAAATGTCACCAAAGCTGTGATGAGGAATAATAACGCATTAATATAGTTGATACATGTGAAATTGTGATTTGCTATAGATCTATAATAGTTCAAATCAAGATCCCATGACCAATCAGGAGATTAGAACATTACTGAGCGTGGAGTTCTATTCTGATCTACATCCCTCTTGGAGAGCCTCAGCTTATGGTTCTTTAACAATAAATTGCTAGCTGATTTAAATCTATTAAACAAGTTGACAATTAAATTCAGAATGAGTTAACATGTAAACCCAGAGCCAGACCTGTGAGAGAGTGAAAAAAGTAGCTAATTTTAATGATGTTAAAAAAGGACTGCGTGTGGCCAGGCGAGGTGGCTCACGCCTGTAATCCTAGCACTCTAGGAGGCTGAGACAGGAGGATCTCTTGAGGCCAGGAGTTTGAGACCAGCCTGAGCAAGAGCAAGACCCCATCTCCACTAAAAATAGAAAAAATTACCCAGGCATGGGCCTGTAGTACCAGCTACTTGGGAGGCTGAGGCAGGAGGATTGCTTTAGCCTGGGAGTTTGAGGTTGCAATGAGCTATGATGGCGAGGCTGCACTCTACCCAGGTTGACAGAGCGAGTCTCTGTCTTGAAAAAGAAAAAAAACTGTGTGGCCACAAAATACTCAACCCACCTAATAGCTTAAATTTCACATTAGAAATGTATTCCTTGCCTGGGCTCGGTGATTCACATCTGTAATCCCCACACTTTGGGATGCTGAGGCAAGAGGATCACTTAAGGCCAGCAGTTCAAGACCAGCCTGAGCAACATAGCAAGA
>CAUYRT010033842.1:0-29901 GCA_963574885.1 Lepilemur ruficaudatus
GTGCTAGTGAAGGATCCTTCCTTGCCTCTCCTAGCTTCTGGCGGTGGCTGGCAATCCTTGGCATCCCTTGCCTTGTAGCTGCATCACTACAATCTCCGCCTCTGGCTGCACATGCCATTTCCTCTGTGTGTGCACACGTACATGCTTGCAAGTCCAAATTTCTCTCTTCTCGTAGGGACACTAGTCATTGGATTAGGGCCCACAGCTATCCAGTATGACCTCATTTTAACTTGATTACATCTACAAAGACCCTAGTTCCACGTGTGTTCACAACCTGAGGTCCCGACTGGACACGGACTTGGGGAACGCTCCCCAACCACACGTGACATTCCTCTGTTCCTGAACATACCAGGCTTATCACCACCTCAGGGTCTTTGGACCTTGTCCCTGTGGTCTCCCCTGCTGAAATGCTCCTTCTTGTCATTCTGTCCTCTAACCAAAGGCCACCTCCTGAAACACCCTCCTAATGACCCAAAGAAGGCAGCCCTACCGGTTGCTCTGATGACTTCTATTTTAATATGTTCAAATCCTGTATTACCACATAAAATTATCTTTCTTCATTATTTATGAATTGTCTGTCTTCCTTAACTAGAATATAAGCTTCTCTTATGGCAGAGATGGTATCTGTTCTGCTCACCGCTGTATCCCCAACACCAAGCCCAGGGCCTGGCGCACAGTAGGGGGGCGGGCACGATATGCACTTGATGAGGGAAGGGAAACACTGAAGCTATTCCAAGTCCAATGACATTCTTTAAAGTATTAGAAATGGGCAGGATGTTGCATCTTCTCCAGGGATTGGAGCACATGTGCCAATACCATACTTTCAAGAGAAAACATCAAATGCCATGGCCAAAAGTTTAATGAAGCCCCAGATTCACCCTCAAGGCAAAATATGTTTATCTTTTTCTTCCTTAAGGTGAGGCCAGAGGAAAGAGCCGGGGGTGACGTCAGGCTCCCTGCCAGGTCTGGTCTGTGTGGTGCTCAGGTCGGCTGCTTCATTACAAGAGGTGTGGATCTCGCATCCTTCGAGCTGTGCTGACCTTGGCTAGAGAGATACTGGCCAGTCGCAGACCGGAAGTTGGCGTCTTATCACAGGGCTGGTGAGAGGGCTGCACACTTCTCACAGAACCGAGAGAAGACTGAGGTTTCTCTGTCATCAGTCCAGACAATCCCCAGGAACAGCCCACATGTTTTTCTCACTTAATTGGTCCCTTGTGCCAAAGAGGTAGGATCTTCACACCACTTCACACCAATTCCCACCCCCCCAGGACAATGTAGAGATTGTTTTTTGAGATATTAATCAATATTTCTTTTCCTTGTGCTTCCACAATCCTCTCTCTTTCGATGATGACGAAGAGCTAAAGTGTCGGTTCTGAATCCTACACCAAGCTCTTGAAAGCCGTAGGAGAGCCGCCAGTCTTGCAAAGCAAGACAGTGAGGTCTGGGACTGTTGAGAAGGGAAGAGGCTGAGAGCTTGAAGGATTCAGTGCACCAGGTTCATACAACAGAAAACAAAGACTGGAAGTATGAGCATCTGATGTTCATGACAGTAAAATCGTCTTTACAGCATGGAGGAAAGAGCATCAGCTTGGAGAGCAGAGGGATCTGGGTTCAAATCCCAACTCTTCCACTTACAGGCTTGAGACCTGAGACAAGTCACCTAAGCTCTCTAAGCTTCATCTATGAAACTGAAAACAAAATAACACGGTCCACGTGGTAGAGGGGTTGAGGGTATTGAAAAGAATCACGTAGACAATCACCTTATATCATGTCAAGTACCAACGGCATTGCCTCTTGTTAGGTATTGAACAGATGGTGGCTGCTATTGCTGTCATTGTTAGAAGATAAAAAGATTATAAAATGAGGATAATAAAATCTACTTTGCAGAGTGCAATGAAGAGGTAACTGAAACAAGACACGTAAAAGCTCAGAACGTTATACATGGTGCATGGTAGGACTCCTCAAATGTGCATCCCCCCTCTGAGAAGATGCTGTAGCAGACCGCTTACCTCCCAGATCGGACCTGCTCTACCTTTTCTCTTGGGCACAAGGTCACCCAACTCCCAACAAGATTTCCCAGCCTTCTGAGAAGCTATGTGACTGATGGCTCGCCGACGGAATGTTAGCAAAAGTGATACGTCCAACTTACACTTCATCTTACCTGCTTAAAAAAAAGAGTTTACTTATCCTGAGTATCCTCTCTTTCCCTTCCCAGAGGCTAAAGCTATGCCGTGACAGCAACCGACTATAACAACGCGGATGAGGACAACAGGTGAGGGTGGCAGTGCAGCAAGGCTGGAGGAACCTGGGTACCTGAGAGACCACTTGGAGCAGAGCTGCCCCACCAACCGGGACTACCCATGTCGGGACTATGACCACGAGAAAGAAGTGTCTAATAAAATAGAGAGAGGGACAGAAAGTAGACACGTGATTGCCTGGGGCCAGGGAGTAGCAGGCAGAGGATAGCTGGGATGGCGGCAGGGGAGAAATGGGAAATGCCTCCTAATGCTTATGAAGTTTCTTTTTTTTGGTGATGAAACTGTTGCCAAAGTGATTGTGGCGATGGTTGCACGACTCTGTGAACATACCAAAAACCACTGAATTGTATACTTTAAACGAGTGAGTTGTGTGACATATGAATTACATCTCAATAAAGCTGTTTTTAAAAAATGAAATATACTTCTTTCTCTTAAGTTGTTGTATTTGTGGGACCTTTTGGCACTGTGGGACGGTATTTACTTTAACTTATAGAGGAATGTTTTCTGGGTGTCTGCTTGTTTATTTTTTCTTCTTCTTCACAAGCTGAATTAAATAGTAAAAGGGGAAGAGTTCACGTTGTTTAAAAGAAATGCACAGGTATTTCTCTCTTCTTTTGAAATTCGTGCTATAAAGCTGTGCAGATTCCTGAGGCTGTCTCAGCAGGCAGAAACAAGAAAGGCAGGAAAAAAACCCGAGTTTCCCAAGCAGGCAAGGGCTAAGGAGGAGATGCAAAGGTGCGTCTTTATGGCAAATTAGCCCGGTTTTACCTGGTCCAGGCCCTTGCTGCAGAGACATAAGTAGGGAAATCACTGCATGTGAGGCAGGTCCTACGGAAGCTCAGGGCATCCGGCCCTCCCCACAGGGCACCGTATCTTTCCAGAAGCCTTATCTCTCTCAGAGAGAAAACCAGAAACTGTGCCTAGGAGCCTGGCCCTTTTTGTCTTAACCCTGAAGGCTCCCAACAGCAACGATTGCTACCTTTGCTAAAACAGTGCCTGGCTTGAGCTTTGCACGAAGGCTGTCCAGGTTGTACCTAAAGCCACCTTTGTTGTGGCTGCCAGGAGCTCTCCGTGAATCTCTTGTGAATCTCCTCTTGCTGCTGCTGACAGTCCCCTGAAACCTCAGGCCTTCCTCTCTTCCCTTAGGCAGTTCTGTCCCGCAGCCACCATTTTCTGAAAGGCTGTTGAACAAAGGTGGACAGGCTCACGCTGCAGCTGGGGCTGACCACAGAGGCCCTGCTGCCATGGGACCCCAGATGCAATGTTCCCTCACTTCTTTTCCCTGCATCCTGCTTGGCTGCTCCATACATGCAGATACGCCTTTCCAGAAATCCATTGTGTGGTCTTCCAATCATCCTCCCAACTGGTAAGATTTTGTTCAACTGGAGGTTTTTAAAACAAAACAAATCAAGGGTAAAAATCCTGAGTGCTACCTGCCACCTTCCCCTTGGCTGTAGCTTCCTGGGACCATCTCAAAGTAGAGAACACCAGATTTGGGGTCCTGTGTTAGATTAACACATCAATTCTTTGTCCTTCCCTCCTCCTGTATCCATGCTCTTCACTCTCATCGATGTGACTTTCAAACTCCTCCAAAAAAGAAAAAGATGAGGCTCTTGTGTCCCCACTAATGGGTTCTGAGTTCATCCATGTGACTGACGGGTGTCAGCAGACAGGGCACACAGTGAAGTTTGGAGAAGCGCTTGCCGTTTTGGGTCGCTCTCGTGCACCTCTGCCGTCATCATGACAGCATATCCGGCTGCCTTCTCCGAGGATGAGATATGTAGAGCACAGGCCCAGTCGTTCCAGCTCAAACCAGCCTGGAGCAGCCACATCCAGCCAACTCCCAGACAGATGTGTGAACTCCGCTGAGACTCGAAGAACCTCCCACATTGGCAAAAATCCCTGGCACATAGACACTCCTGATCTAGATGAATGCTGAGCTAAATAAATTGTAAGCTATGAGATTTGGGGTCATTTGTTACACAGTACTATTGTGGCAATAGATAACTGATACAAATACCAATCATTCATTCTCCCTACTTCTAGGAAGAGCCCCCAACTTTCAGGTGGGATCCACCTCTGCCCTGTTCTTACTCTATGGGTTTGGACAACAGCCCCCTCTACTTCCCAACCCCCTAGCCATGCCCCACTTCACTGCCCTCCCCATAACAATTTGTTTAAAGGTGGGCAGACTAATCAGAGCAAAGCCTGGGATCTTTACTTATAGAGGTCAAGAGGGCCAAAAAGATCAATAATCTTAAACTTTCCTTTTTTTTTTTTAGGAGAGATAACTTTAGCACCAAACTCACAGCCACCCAAACAGACAGAAGCAGCATTGGGTCTCCTGACTTCCACCTAGCTGATCTTCTATACTATTTCCCAGTGCCTCTTCAGAGAAGACAAGATTCCCTTCGAATGCTACACCCAACCTCACTTAATAATTTATTGACAAAAGGTATGTTGAGTGCCTACTACGTGCTGTGGGTGTCAGGTGGGGTGGCTTTGGCATGGATGGGACCCGGCTGGCTCAGCCTCAGAGGGACATACTTGCAAACTAGTCAAATATTTACTGCATTCTCAATGCAACACCATTTTCTGAAAACCAGAGAACCCTCTGCAAGGATTCATTTCATGCCCTATGGGTTCCCAAGGAAGCTCATCAAAACTCCAGCACTCGCTGTGTGCTTTTCAAAAAGGGATGAATTCAGGAACGGGTGGGATTTGATTTTTATTAAAAAACCTCACCTCACATCACCCTCCTATCTTCCACCTTCTCTGTACCCTACTGCTCACTGCCAAACCAATAACCCAAATCAGGAAATTGCAAAAGACTGAATTTCATGAGGTGATGTTTTAAAGCTGCCTTCAGGTGGGTGTTCCCCCAGGACAGTATACAGGACGTGTCCACTCCAACAGCAACCCGATTACACACTGCCTGTGGTCTCGTGCCTTCTATAGCATCTCTTCGACGAACATTTCCCACTGGCCTACCTCAATTTTCTTAGGAGAAAAAAAGAAGTAGGATTTATTGAGTACCTACTATGGCTCAGACACTATTTTAACCATTTCACGTACATTGTCTCATTTAAACTCTCTTAACACGTTAACTGCCATGAAAGTGGTATTTAACTCACTCTAGTTTTGACCCTGGGGCTATGTGAAGCATATGTAAAATCTTGTTGATGTTCTTCTTGTTACAATTAATATTGACAATTGAATTCACAAAATGTGTATTAAATAAATAGAAGTCAATAAATTTCATTTTTCTATTTATGTTCATCTTTACGTTATCCTCAAAGATTTTATTCTATTTTCATAATTAAACACTGTGGCCCCAAGGAAAAGTTTCTGGGTTTGTGTGTGTGTGTGTGTGTGTGTGTGTGTGTGTGTGTGTGGCAGTCAATCTTCTATAGAAAGATGACAATGCAGCTTCGTTCTTTCCATGTGACAGATGAAGGAACTAAGGCCCGGAGATGTTGAATAATTTGGCTGCCAAATTACCCTGCCACTGCTAATGAGTGACAGAGCAGGAAACCAAATCCAAGACTATTCACCTCTAATGCTCCTCTTACCTTCCAGCTGCAGCCCCGGCTCAAACCATCACTAAGAGAACAGTTTTAATGCAGCGAACAGCAAAAGTACTCATGCTGGGGGAAATGCTGGCATGTCAAATGGGTGCTCTAGTGCAAACCATGTTTGCATCTAGAATGGGGGCTTAGGAAAAGTTAGGTCTAAATTCTCACACACATAAGAATCACCCAGGAGATGCATTTTTAAAATGAATATGCAGGGACCCCACACTCAGAGGTTCTAATTCCTTAGCAGTGAGTGGGGCCAGGATCTGCATTTGGAACAAGCATCTCCAGTGCTTCCAGGTCAAGTCCTTAAGCTCCTCTTTGAGGTCTTGACCCTGGTCCTGTCGTGATGTAACTTTCTTGTGTGGCGTTAGGCAACCTAAGTTTTTTCACGGGGACCCAGTTTCTTCATCTGCCAAGACAGAAAATCTAAGTGGAGTGGATTTCTTTCTGGAAGACTCCATCGTAGTCACTAAGAATTATCTCTGAAGCCAAGGCAAATGGAAACTTTGTGAGTACTGGACTCTTTTATACTTAGTTACCATCTAGTATATACCAAGTCCTGTGCTAGGAACTATATGACACTCGCTTGTCTCATAAAATTACTCCCTCCAACCTTCTGAAGAATGGAAAATCTGATGGCTGCTGTTTTGGCAATGGCAGAAGCGTAAGTCCAGAGCACGTAAGTGGCTTGGGAAAGAGCACAGAGACTGATTCTGCTTGGAAGCAGAGGGATTAAATCACAGTACCATGCTGGCAGCTCCCCCAGCGTTACCATGGCACTGAGTCAGGTTTAAAGATTCATTTTGCAAAAGGAACCAATTTCTAAAGACATAGCTTCATCTTGAATAGGATAGTCTGCTGGGCTTGAGGTGGGTTCTTCCACCGTGGGATTTAAACAAACAGGACAGGTGTTCCACAGGCTGGGCATGGGCAGATCAACAGCAGTGACCACTAGGGGGCACTTTGCACGTGAAGCCCTAGGTAGTGAAAACTGAGTAGTGGAGGCAGGTATGACGCTTGCATCTCCCATCCTGGCAGATACGTCCCCTCCCCCTGCGTCATAGTCAATACAGGTGGCAGCAGGAAATTGGGACCTTCAGGCACCTTGTCCTTTCTCCTTCCTTATCCTACCTCCCCAGGTGACACCCACCCCTCTACCTAATTCCCCATCTAATGCCCTATATTCCCAAAGTGGGTTCCCAGAAACCTTCATGCCACTGGATATTAAGATGTTCACTGGTTTTCTTAAAGAGAAAAGAGATCAGATGTCAAAAGTATTTGGGAAATGGTAGGTTAAACAGAGTTTACTGGTTTTTATTATCACAGGATTTTTCAGAGCCTTTAATTTTCTCACCTGATGACAACGGTAATAATACTATCAGTAATAACCTACATGCATTTATCATTTTCCATATGCCAGGGACTGTGACACATGTTTTAAATGGTTTAACTTGCAACGACCTAGGAGGTAAGTGACATGAGTGTCTCTGTTTTGCAGATCAGGAAATAGGGGCTCAGAGAGGTTGAATAACTGGCTGAGGAGAACAAGACTAGCAAATGATACTGGGGTCAGGATTGGAACCCAGGGGTGTCTGAGTCTGAGCCTGTCACACCCAGCTTGTCTCTCCCTTTTAAGAAAGTGGCAGCATGTGGGAGGTGAGGGCATACAACCGCCCCCGCCAACCTTGTTATGACTTCTCCTCTAGGCTCTGGGTCTGCAGGTTGAGTAGAGACTACTAGAGGCAGACCAATGACCCCAGGGGAACTTGGACCTGGCCCTCACTGGGACCCTTTTTCCCCTCCCCAGACAAGACAGCATAAATAAACGTGCATTTAGCAAGATAGGTGAGGTTAATTTGGTTTGGGTAGAAAACAGCTTCCAAGCCCCTGCTTTTGACCTGTCCTGAAATATGTCTAAATCCATCAGACAACAGGCTGATATAAGGACAGGGATACAGACTGCCTCCAAATGCTGTCATGGGGATCATAATGGCTTTGTTTTTCACAGGGGAGGGAGAAAAAAAAAGTTTATGCCTCAAATTAGTAGGTCTGTCATGTTCTAAATTGTTTGCATTTCTAAAAATGGACTTTGACATGTGAACAGTTATTATCTAATGCAAGACCCAAAAATCTGTCTCTCTCAAGGCAACAACTGGGTAGCCAGGGGATTCTCTTTAAACACGCTGATGGAAAGCTCTTTCCTGGTGAGGAAATACAGTATGCCCTCCTCCTCTCCCCCCAACAGCCTAGGCTGTTTCTGAGCCTCTGGGACTCTGGTCAAACGCCCCTTTTCAGAGCCTTCAGCCCATAAAATGACACCTGGAGAACTAATCAAAGGGCCTTAGCTTCCCAGCAAGATTATTTGCACTGCTGTGGTTTTCAAAATGTGGTCCTAGACTAGCAGCATCAGTGTCACCTTGGGATCTTGTTAGCAACTCAACTCCTTGGGCTCCATCCAAGGCTTAGTGAATCAGAAGTTCCAGGGTGGGGCCCAGGAATCTGGATTTTAACACCCCTCCGAGTGATGCTGATGTGTGCTCAAGCTGCTGGAACGTGAGAACCCCTGGTCCAATGGCGCCTCCTCCCCGCTGCTCCACTCACTCACTGCATCCTGCCGCCTCTCAATTCTCCCTCCATTACATTGTCTTCTCTCCCTCCTCTACCCAGCCCACTGCAGGTCACCGCCGCCTGCAAGAGCCTCCCAGTGGGCGTCCCCAACTCCAGTCCATGCTTCCCTAATCCAGTCTCCATTTAGAAGCCAGAATAATCTTTGGAGAAGGTGAAAATGGCCATGCCAGCACCCTGCCTAGGGCCCTGCAATGTCTCCTAATTCCCCATAGTTCCAGGTCGGTCATTAGAGTTCCACCTCCACCTCCTCAAGTCAGCCACATCCTCCCCACCGCCAAATCCGACAAAGCAGAAGGAGTCACGGAAGAAGAGAACGGCATTTCCGGTCTGATCTGAAAGGAGCTGCTTCTCTGACACCCCAGTGGGAAACAGCTTAGAAGCAGACTCAGACGGACACAGGTTCAAACTGCAGCTCTACCACTTAGCAGCTATCTGACTCGAGACCAGCAAGACCCCTCCTTGCTCAGACATTGCATCCTCATTTCTAAGTGGGAATGGCGACACCCGCACAGTTGGGTCATCAGAGAATTAAATGATAAAGTGATGTAAAGGGCCAGCACTCCGGCATGTATTAGGGAGCTAATATATTAATTACAGCTACCACCCGGCCCAACCACCCAGCTACTTAACTCACAGACTCAAGCCAACCAACTCCTTCCCTCTCCCTGCTCACCAGGCTGCTTCAGGAAACCCCAAAATAGTGTTCAGTTCCCTAAAAGGCTAATCGTTCCCAAGACCCTTGGCCAATAACTTGCTTGCATTTATCTCTTTCTCAGAAGTTGTGTTCTTTCTCCCACATTACTTTACCTTGTGTTTTGCCATATTGTCTTTGCAGCTTTCTGAGAAAAAAAAACAACGCATTTTACCTTACCTGGGATGGTTTCTCATGTTTTCCTTCGGGCAATGAATATTAGGGAGCAAGGGGAGCACATTGTCCAACAACTGTCCCGTGCACACACACACACAACACCTACACGCTGGGACTTAGACGGACTTGCAGGTGCCACCCAAGGCAGACACACGTGTGCACAGGCCACACACAGACACTAGGACTCTCTGTTCCTTTGTCACTTAATGCTCAAGTCAACAACACCTGGACACAAGAGCTACGAAAAGCTGTACGGTACCTTTTGGTGACTTAAGTGTCGATACAGTCCAGTCACCATCAGAACTTCCTAAAAAAATAACAATCGAGAGAGAGATGCTGATCTGTTTGCAGGGCGCCCCGTGGTCGCTGTGGCCTCAGGCCCAGGTGCTGCCGGCTGCCCCAGCTGCAGCCTCCCAGGGGAGCTGGCCGCAGGAGACCCAGGGAACAGGGGGAGGAGCCAGGCGTCAACATGCAACTGTGTGTACCTCTTTATGCAAGGCCTTGAAACAGTATCTACTTAACGCCCAACGGAAGATCAAAAGAAGGGCCCTGAAAAAGGCCCAGATATTTTCAGTTATGTAAGGTAGAGAGAGAGAAAGAACTCTTAAGCAGAAACTCTGGCTCTAACTTTCAACCTGCTTAGAAATAATGGAAAATTTGAGTTCCAGGAGCTCACCTTGGCTAAAGACCATACTCTGATCACAAGAGATGAATTTTGATCCTACTTTATTGCAATCCCCCTCCTGAAAGGGGGCAACTTATTAGCTCCAAATTCACAGGCTCTGCTGACTGTACCTTTAAATACTGGGTGGTAGGCTCGGTGGGGTAGGGACTGCCTAGCCACAGTGCCCAGCACACAGTCTGTGTTTGAAAAATATTGTTGAATGAATGAATTCAATTTTATCCACAGGGTCACTCTTCCTAAGGTATGAAAACTCCTCTAATCACTAAAAGGATCAAGCTTGTTATCTGAGAATCCCACCATGAGTAATATATTGCTTTACAGAACAGATGTGTGCCTGGAATGTTCATTATAAATCAGTTTCTCCAAATTGAATTCCTTTTCAGATGTACGAAATGAGCCCTGGGGGAGCTAATATTATTAACAGAATTCCAGGGTGACTCCTTTCATGGAATAAAGGATGGTGAGCATGGCCGTGGGCATGGCTATACCTCCACTGCCCCACACACCCTCTTGATAGCTCTTTTCTGTAAGATTGGGTTTTACTTGAAGTGGGGCAAACCTACCCATGAGGCCTCTCCTCATTGGCTGGAGCCTGACCAATCAGTGTGTGCTACTAGCTCTCCTTTCCTTTCTTAGGACTCTACCTGGAAAGACCAAGTCCTCAACATTTCAGGACAATTTCCAGAGATATATCAGGCTGCCAGCTGAGAGGAGTCGCAGGGAACAAACAGTCTGTGATCTGGATGATTATAGAGCACAGATCCGGCCCCGTTTAAACGTTTCTGGTTGGCCACCCGGGCGTGCCAAAGGACGCTCAAATTGCCACATTCCCCCTGCGGGTCTGAACTCCACACGCTCATCACTCACACCAGAGGAAATTGGAGTGACAGAAGGGTGATGAAGTTAAAATTAAGTGGGACCCGCCTGGGATGACTCGGTGCTTCTTCTCCCTCGAAGGCAGGGTCATCTGGAAATAGTGATGGGGCCCCAGACCTTCCTGTGTGGGTGGACATGGGCTGACCGAGCTACTGAGTCACGGACTCCAAGGAAACCGTCGCACCCACAATCAAATCCATCACTGCTTGCCTTGAAGGCAGGAACCACTCCCTTGTCACCTCTGTCCCCAGTACCTCAGATACAGGACTTAGCTCTGACAAGGCAGTGACAGGTTTTCTTTCATAAATTCATTGACAATAAGAGCATTTAATAAGATGGCACACAGGCTACAGAACATGTCGTTAAGGGTCCTCTATGCACTTGGTCACACCAGTGACATTAGGTAAGTATCCGTTGGGTGAAAAATGCTCATCAAGAGGGGGTGGACCTAAGGTATTGAAAGGAAGGGGATGTGAGGGAATTTTCAGTGTGATAAAAATATCTCTTATCTTTATTGGGACATGGTGACCCAAACATATGCATTTTTCAACAATCACATTATTGTAAAATTATGAACTGCATGTAAAATATGCCTCAACTATAGCCTATACCTCAGTTATACTCAGCATCATGGGAAAACTTTTACTTTCAAACAAAGAAAAACAACAAATACCTTAGTAAGCACCCTTCCCCCCCAAAAGGGGGGATACCCCCCCACAACCATTCTTTTACCTGGTTGTTTCCTTCAGATGCCAGAAATTGCTCTGCAGAAGACAGCATCATTTCATGGAAAGAACATAGGATTCCGAGTCAGACACTCTTGAAGGAGTCTTGGCTCTGTCATTGACTAAAAGTGTGACTGTGGGAAAATTGCTTAACTACACGGAGCCTTAGTTTCCCCATCTGAAAATGGTGAAACTAATGCCTCCCACAGAGGTGTGCTGTTTGGGAGTTCAGTAGTATTAACCCACTTTCTGCCCTAACTTTTTAAAAACATCAAACCAGCAGAAGTCAATCCTTGGCTGAGAGCCCCATGCATTTCTTAGGGTTTCCATGCATGATTCCAGGAGTAGAGAGGGGATTCCTGCCACATCAAAGTGCATTGTTGCTAGGGTTTGAAAAAGTGCTATTGGAAAATGCAATGTGATTCTGGCAAAATAGTCAATTATCTGTCAAATAGCAACAGAGAAAATGTTTCCTTAAAATTAAATTTAGAATTAAAAATGAAGGCACACAGCATTTTATCAACGATGCTGGTACATCCTGTCTCTTACACTGGGTGGGCAAGGTTGCACTGAGCCATCTTAAGGGCACATGGCCAGGAACCTTTGGTAGCCGAGGAGTTCAAGTCTCAGAAACCTAGAGGAAACACTGGATGAGGGGTAAACAGGAGATAAATACCAATGTGCAAGCAGCCTTCTGTTTGCAAAGCCCATCAGGGATTATAAAAAAGGGTGACCTTTTTCCAGGTCTGAAGGCAGGAGCCGTCCCTCTCTGAACTATCAAGTGACCTTTAGGGATATTTTCACAAACACCTCTGTCTTGCAAACTGACCTCTGAAGAACCACAGGTAGGTTCTTACATTATAACCACATGAGTGGCTCAGGCCAGGGAACTTGTGTGCTTAACTGAATTTTCAGGATACATTTTGGCTCAGTCTATAACAAGACACTTCTCAACTTCCACCTTGGTGGAAGATGTTCCTAAAATGTTTAAACTCACATTTTTGCCTTAGTGAAGAGTCAAAAAAGAGTGAAACTGAACCTTTCTTTGCCGGACTCTAGCACCCATATGTCTGAGCATCGACATGTATTGTCTAGACTAAAGATGAGGAAATTGGACAGGTTTGGGCTGACTCTTTGCTGGTCCTTAGGACGGCTCATAAAACCTGTCTGCTTGCTTGCTTGTTGTTTTGTCAGATTCCCGACAGGAGTTAACTTTCATGTATGTCTTTCCTATCAAACTGGAGTAAAGAATATGAATCCAGCTCTCTCCCTCAAAATGAAATTTGGGCAGTGTGTATTAATGAAGTTGCCAGTGTATCTGGAAGATTAGAAAAACAATATGACCAAAAAACAACTCTGGTCGGAGACTTGAATATGCTGTAGTATTTGCTAAGGGCTAGCTGTGTGTCAGGCTGAGAACTTTACCTGCACCATATCATTAAATCTCCCAAGTCCTGAGTTGTGTATTGTAATTATTATCTCCATTTTATAGATGGGGAAACTGAGACCTGAGGAGGTTAAATAATTTCTGCAGTTACTTGATCAATGTCTGAGCTAGGTCTTCCACTTGCCCCTGACCAATTCTAGAGGCCATGCAACATTCTGTACCTTGCTGATCATCTTGGGCTCCTGCCTTGATCAGGTGCCTGTCACATGGCATTTTTCTCTAGTTTTGCAAATACGTATCGGGAGCACTTACTAAGCACCCCACGTGGTGGGTGCTGGGTGCTGGAGATACGTTGACAAATGGGACAGACTTGGCTCATGCCTCAGTGGGACCTGCAATCAAGGGAAACCATGTTTGGAGGATGAATGAATGCATTGAATGAATGATACTTCAACCCATCATTCCTTCTTGTACAGAGTTCTCTATGGTTTAGCCCCTGACATTTCCTAGTGTGTGCTAATCTTTTACCGATAGCTGGGCAGCAAACTCCTTGGGGACAGAGACCATTCTGCAGTCACATGCTCTATACGACCAGATGGTACACGCCCAAATCCCTGAACCGTAGAGGAAAAAAAAAGAGCTCTCTTTGAACATGAATGAGGGCGATTTCAATAAGCAAACAAAAATAGAACACAATAGAAAGGAAGGCAGGTTGTCTCAGGAACAACCAATGGTTACCACCCTTTGCCCAAATTGGCAGTGAATGAATGGGACGTGTTTAATGGCCCAGGTAGTCTGATGACTAGAATGAGTGGAATTATTCAATTTTCTAATTTTAAAATGAGATTGGAGCTTGGAACGCATATAGTTCAGCTTCCTCATTTTTCACACACAGAAGCTGAAGTACAAGAGTTTTGGTGACCAGCTCAAAGTCACACAGTTAAGTAAGGTTAGAGATAGAATCTCTATCTACCCAGTGTTCTGGATGTTAAAGCCTCCCGGAGATATGGATTTTTCGGAGGTATTTTTGAACTAAGCAGTTAACCCTGAAGGCTGTCTAACCCTCCCCTTAGTCACTGAATTGAAATTTTTAGAAAATGAGTCTGTGTATTGAAGGTGGCAGAGCTTTCAACAGCAAACCATTTTTTAAACCCACCTCTCTCCTGAGTGGTAATGATTTTATTAATGAAGTCACATTATGCCTTAATAAAGAACCCTTGAAAGAACATTTATTATGGGATTTGCGTTTTATTTGTGTAGGCAGAGGCTGGACTCCTGGGTGACCCACTGGGTCAAGCAGCCCCTCAGTCTGCTCTAAACTGGTCTTCTGGATTCACAAGACCATCTGTGGCTCAGAGAAAGCCCCGAGAACTCCCACAGTAGTCAGAAAAGAGGAGGAAAAACAGGCGGGGCACATCAACCACATCCAGGGTGGGGGCGGGGACGGTGTGCACCCAGTGAGATCCGTCAGAGTTTTCGAGGAGACATAAGGTGTTTCATTACAACCAAGCTATTCTTTTTTTTTTTTTTTTAATTCTTGTCAAAGACAAGGCCATTCATTCATTCAACAAACATTTCAGGAGTTCCTGATTTATGGAACAGAGGGTTACTTTAAAAGCGTCAAATGATTTTCATACTGCAAATTGCTTTCCAAGCGTACTGCAGACATTTGCTATGTAAAGGCGTCCTGCATACATCCTGGACAGATTTAAGGCGCTGTGCTGGAATGTCCATCTGTTATTTTCCCAGACAGCTACTTACTGGGTGTTGAGGGGAGGAGACACTGAGCCTAAGTCGCAGAAATGAGTTGCAGAAATGAGGCTAGTGTGACCAGTTTAAAAAGGAAAAGACATCTGGGTTGATTTTTTTTTATGCCTAAAGAATAAAATATAACAGCATATGCTATTTATCACCTAACTGCAAGGCTCAGAAAGAAAAGTGGGCCACCAAATAGCCTATGAAGACTTCCACAGTGACATCGGTGAAGATGCCCTGACTCTTGCTCTCCTGGGCAACAGCCCTCATCCCTCCCTAGTAATATCTGAGTATATTTGAACATGCTCAGGATGCCTGTGCTATGCAAACACACAGTATGGAAGAGAAGGAACCTACAGTCGTGGGGTATGATGAGGGTTGAGCTGGGCATAGAAATTCAACATGAAATATGGGTAACCACTAGGTAAGATCTTACAAGGCTTCAGATTTAGAAAAGCCTGTGTCAGGCTGCACAACCTGTATTATAAATTTGATTCAACCTGGAAATTGATTCAGTGATTCCATCTGGAAGTCCTAGGAGATCGGGGAATATGTATTTCCCAAAGGTAGACTTCCAATACCAACATTAAGCACCTAATACGTGCCTGGCCCTACGTTAGGCACCAATATGCTTATTCTGTGAATCCAATGTGTGTACATTATGGTCACCACCATAAACACATGATAGCGTCTGTGCTTTGGGCTCTGATGTTAGTTTAGAACACAATTAGGATATTTCATACTGGAATCAATCAGCAAGTTATTTCCCATCCCATCTCTAATGAGGGGCTTGGCAGTGGGTAAAGGAAAGAAGGTGAGCAGTTGATAATAAAAGAAAGCACATGGCCCATGGGGTCTTCTTGCCTGCCCTAAGTTTTCAAGGAACTGAAATTCTGTGGGAATAAATTTTATGGGTAGCTAAAGAGCAGAAGGACCTCTACCAATCAAATGGAATCCCACCCAAAGTGTGCTGTTTTATTAGTCTGAGGCTTCTGACAGTCAGTTCTGCTGGAAAGGTGAGGACTCCGTGTTTGAAAGGGAGACTGTTTAAAGACATTTGAAAGGAAGACCTTCCCATGAGATCTGAGCATACTCTCAGATGGAAATCAGGCAGGGATACATCCATGGAGCTACCAGTGACAAGACAGTGGGGCACTGGAGAAGGGAGGTGACTAATTTATGTCAAATGAATACTTTAGTAAGCTATAACAGGCGTCATCATTGGCTAACCTCACAGGCACATTTATACCCATTTTAAAGATTGGAAGACTGAGACCTAAAAAAGGGTTGTGTTGCCCAAGAATACACAGATAGTAAGTAGCAGAGCTAGGATTTGAACTCACATCTGCCTGGTTCTTTCTAGCTCCTCAAGACATAAACTCGGAGCAGGAGCAGGTTAAGTGAAGAGCCTGGGTTTAAAAATCTCTCCTCTGAGACAGGGAGGACAAACAGAACCCGTAGGACCCAGTGAGAGGGAAAGGAGAGGAATTTCCCTCTGTATTAAGGACATATAGAAATGCATGTGTATATGCATATGTATATGTATATGTGGGACTGGGGCATCGGCATGTTACCTGTCCTCCAGGTAATTCTGGCAACAGGCATCTGCAGTGGGAACTACCGGCCTAGCCAGGAAACCTGAGGGGCCACAGCCAACCGCAAATCAGGAATCGCTAACTTTGCCGCAGCTGCGCTTCCGTTGGCTAGGACTCTGCTATGAGCAAGCTGTGCGGGAGCCTTGGTCACCCCCAACACATATGAGTCGGGGGAATGGACTGGGCAGAAACAGGGCAGCGGTGGGAGTATTGGCTCTCGAGTGATAAGCACAGGGGTTCAATTCTCAGCTTTCAAACCCTGCTGCTCGATGTAGAGCAAGTTAAATTAGCCTCTTAGAGTCTCAGTTTCCAAATCCAACCATTGGGACAATAATCGTTCTCTCCTCTTTGGGTCGCTATAAGAAAACAGGACAGCGTGTGTAAAGGGTCCAGCGCAGCGTCTCTCACTGGATTAGCAGTAGCTCCAGGCTGCCCGCCCTGATAAATGTTTACAGCCTGAAGAGCAGAAGCTGCCTGGGGTAAAAATGTGCATTGTGTACCGACTTCTCAGTGATGGGAGGGACGCGGCAGGTGAAGGGTGTTGCCCACTAAAGGGCCAGGCATTTCTGAGACCGAGAGACCAGATTCTATGTCAGGCTTCCCTGAGCCTTCACTAGGGCAGAGAGGGGATGAGGAAGGGGTTGAAGTGTCAGTGGGGACCAAGTGAGCATCCAGGGCCTCCTCCCCAGGAAACAGCCCTCACCCCACCTGTGCCCCTCGCCCGAACGCTCCGCCCCACACAGCGAGGTAGGACTAGAAGGAGCAGCCAAGGACGGGAGAAAGAAGACAGAAAGCTCCATCCGGAGGCCCTTACCGACTGCCTTTAAGGAGGCGTACTTGTTGAGCTCTTTCCCCGGCGGCTGCTGTTCGTAGGGGTTGGAGATCTGGCCCAGGTTGGGGTACGAGTGTGGGTGGCCCATCTGCTGGAGCAGGGGGGAGGTGGGCACTGCGTTGTTCATCTGGGTGGTGTCTGGAAGCGAAGAGACAGACGGAGATGGTCACAGACGGGGCAGAAGCTCCTACTTTCCCCACCATCGACACATCCCTCCAGACTCAAGCTCTCCCCACCCTTTGGGGAGCAGCCAAACAGCAGAGTGACACAGATATGCCAGACACAGACAAATCCACACTCTTCATCGGAGAGCAACTGGGGACAGGTGGCTGTTCTTCTGCCATCGCTTCAAAGGGTGAAGGATGTGCTCAGAACGTCTCCACCTGCCCCCTCAATTAACATGTTAAGGTCCTATCAGGGAAGGGGTTATTTTTGTTGTTGACACGGTATTTGTATGCCCAGCGTCAGTAACAGTCAAGCAAATGCAAGCTGGAAGGACACTGAAAAAGCCGTTCTTTTGCCAAGAGATCGGTAGACATTAAAAGGATTAAAGAACACCAGCACCGGCAAAGATGCCGAGGACAGGGAGGCTCCTAGGCTGCTGCTGGATGTGCCATTTGCTATCTTTGCAGAAAGGAATCTGGCACTGTGTGTTGAAAATGTAACATGCATGGATATATTGACCAAACCACATCACCTCTAGGGACTGAACCTACAGAAATATAAGCATCAGAATGTAGGCATATTTTTGTTCAGAGATGTGTTTTGCACCATTCTCTGTAAAATGCAAACACACACACACACACATAGAAACAACCTGAACTCTTAACAATATCGAGAATTGAATTTAAATTATTGTAATACATATGATGCACATACTCTGTACACACATGATGGGATATCATGCAGCTGTTAGGAAAAAGGAATTAAAATGAGTTCACTGCATACACATTGAACTGGAAAGTTTATTATGGTTTTTGTTGTTAAAGGCAAAAGACAAGCTTCAAAGTAATGCAAATAATATAACATTTTTGTTAAATAAAATCTACACGTTTTTTGTGCTGTGGTTTGCACGAGACAGAAAACAATATGTAAAGACACACAAAGTGAATGT
The DNA here is from genome assembly GCA_963574885.1 of Lepilemur ruficaudatus. NCBI lineage: Eukaryota > Metazoa > Chordata > Mammalia > Primates > Lepilemuridae > Lepilemur > Lepilemur ruficaudatus. The sequence goes on from CAUYRT010033842.1 coordinate 18,302, forward strand.
TGGCTACCTGGGGCAAAGGGGTTTATAGGGCAAGACATTCAAGAAGGTTTTCCTGAGGAAACATTCTCTGAACTGAGTTCTGGGTGAAGGAGAGATGTCAGTCTGGTGCAGTGGCCGGCTGGAGGCACGAAGGAGGGTGCCCCAGCCAGAAGGAACACCACGAGCAAAAGCTGCGACACTGGAGGAAGCTGCATGCACAGGAACTGAAGCAATGCCCCCGGGGCTCGGGCCACGCACGGCGGGAGAATACAGTGTGAGGAGAGTGAGCCAGGTGAGGCTGGGCAGGCGGCAGGACCCAGTGGACCTTGTTAAGTGTTCCCAACTTCATCCCGAGAGCAATGGGATGAATGGACAGAAGGCAACAGTGACAGGGAATCCAGGTGAGATAATGACGGTTCAGTTTCAGGTGGAAAATATGGGTTTTCTCCAGCTTCATGAAGCACATGAGTTGGTCCAGGTACACACTGCAGTGGATGCCGGCGGGGCCTGGAAATAGCTCCTTCACCCTGCGTGTGCCCATTCCCAGTGGCTGCAAGTGTTGGCTGCTAATAGCTCACAGCTGTCCCTGGTATCCAGAGAATTGTTCTTGGTGATGGGAGTCACCACCTCGGGATTAACAAGCTTCACGCACCTCGTCCTCAATGGCCGGGGTGGTTGGCAACCAATGCCCAGCTGACACTAAGGTACCAGCCCCTTGCCTTAAGGTGAGTAAAGTTATCCAATTTTATGATGGATACTCCAATGGATTGGGACAAGTTTAGAGTAGGGGTGTGCAAGTTTTTCCCTGTAAAGAGCTAGATAGTAGCAGTCTCTGTTTTAACTACTCAAATGTGCCATTGGAACAGGAAAGCAGCCCTAGACAGTACACACCTCTGTACACACAGTTTCCACATCCTTGGATTCAACCAGCCATGGATTGGAAACATTCAGAAAAAAACAACTTCATATAATACAACAATAAAAAAAAGTACAAATAAAAAACAATGCAGTATAACAACTGTTTACATGACATTTACATTATATTAAGTATTATGAGTAATCTAGAGTTGACTTAAAGTATACAGGAGAATGTGCACAGGTTATATTCAAATGCTACACCATTTTATTAATATATAAGGGACTTTAGAATCCACAGGTTGGTATCTGTGAGGGGTCCTGAAACCAGTCCCCTGGGGATACCATGAGATGACTATAAAAATAAATTGGCGTGGCTGTGTTCCTATAAAACTTCATTTACAAAAACAGGTGGTACCAGATTTGGCCCCAGGGCTATCGTGTGACAACTTCTGACCTATACTTTACCTGAGACCCCATCCTTGTGTGGCCCCTTGACCTTTCCTATTGGGCTTCCTTCACAACCATAGAGGTGTGTGGGTGTTTTTGTTTGGTTGTTTTTTTTACCTGAAGAGCACTCCCTCAGAGTCATATTCACCCGAACCCCCATCCCCAGCTTTGCTTCTTGATAACTCAACCCATGACATATTTGAAATACATTTGGCTTTAGACACCAACAAGCCTGAATGGAAAGAGGCAGGGACACTATAGCTGAGGCACAAAGATGGGGAGAGCACTTTTATCACTTTATGTGCACGGGCTGCATGTCTAAAGCAAGCCTGTGTGTCTAAAAGGAATGTCACCAAATATGAGCTAAGTCGCCCGACCTCTGGCCAGCATCTGAGGAGCTGGCATATTCTTCTGCCATGATAGCTTTGTGGCTGTGATGAAGCTGGGATGAATGAAGTAATGGTGGAAAAGGTGTTGATAAGGTGTAGCTCTCACTGCAGCCTGGACCCCGAGATCCTCTGAAACGGTCCTCTCCAGAGCCAACCTGCAAGCGAGTTCTGTCTGCTTCCCCAGGGCAAATCAGGACAGACATGTTTTGTGTCCAGATATTGGTCCACTGGGAAGTGGTTTGCCATAAGTTCTCATTGTATGTTGCTCTGGGTGTGTGTTTTTCATAATATATATTTTTCTAATACACAGATACTATTTTTGCATATTCAGAAACATCACTTCCTTTGGGAAGTGAGTCCCCATTGACTCATGTGATGGCTTTATCTCCATTTGAGTCATGTGATGAGCTGCCAATCATGGTAACTGATTGGCAGCCAAGATGGAAAAGGTATTGCCTCTTAGTCTGGGTTTCCCCAGAAGCCACTGTGTTAAGGGCTCAAATGCAAGCACATTTGAGAGATGATCATAGGAAATACTTGCAGCAAAAGGGGAGCAAGACAGGGAAGAAAATGAAGCAAATACAGAATGCAATGCCCAGCAGAATGCAATGGTGGCAAGCTGGAGTTTAATCCTACTCTGGATTTCTGGCAAACAGTGTTGAATGCATGTCTCAAAATTACATCACCCTAGAGGCAAGGGAGCCCTTAGTATTTAGACACAAACTCCCAGCAGGTTTTGGTTGAAGGCTGCTTCTGGGAGACATAATTCCCCAGCACTTCCAACCTGCCATGTTCACAGGCAGAGTAAGCTCAGGTAGCCAGAGAAACCCTTCCTCAAGAGCTGGCAAGTATGTACCAAAATAGTAAGGACCCAGATGCTACAGTACTTCACCCCTTTGGCCACAGAAATGAGCATGTGACCCAATTCAGACCAATCACAATACCTCCTTCTTCTTAGAGTGATTGGGCCACGGGGGAGCATGTGACTTAGGCTGAGCCAATCAGAGTTCTTCTGTGACTTTGTCTACTTGGAACCATTCGAGTTAAGGAGCTGGGAGGCCATGAAGTCAAGTGAGTTTGAACCTACACGTAGAGAAAATCTTTCTTCATTATGAAAGAATAAGGATCCCACTCATACAAGAGGAAGTGAGGGGAGGGAGAAGCCCCTCTCTAAATAATTGGAATGCTTTGGGGTTCCTGCCACTTGTAATATAAGCTCTGACTAATAAGACTGTTGTTTGGGTTTCCTCTGGGAAGCTGCAACTGACCAGAGAGGAGGCTGTCCCTAGGACCTCAGTGCAGAAAGCATCTTAATTGCATCAAGATGGAAAAGGTATTGCCCCTCGGTTTTCTACAGAGCTACAGTCGAAATTTCCAACAACAAATTGGCTGAGTAGTGCATAGAGATAGACATTCATAAATTAATGTCTCTATGGCAGGTCTTTTTTTTTTCCTGGAAATACGCCCCAAACACTAGCCTGTCTAGTTAAAGAGTTGACACCTTCAAAGCCTATTATCCAGTGTAAGTCCTTTGTCTCATCCCTTTGCTCCCTCAGTCCCAGGCTGCACTTACTACCTGCAAACCCTGTTTCCAGGCCTGCCAGGGAAAATGCTAAACACTTCATTAAAGAGAAAAAAAACTCTATAGAGATGTTTCTCTCAGAATATCTTGGGACAGCCTTTTATATTATTAAACAGAATCCTTAATATTCCATTATAAAGTATTTGCTTTTAGATTATTTCTTCCAAGTCCTGAGCTGCCTCCAGGGCAGAGTGTCGCTACTAAGTATAAGTAGGCATGACGGAGAGAGCCCCCTAAAAGATCCCTCTCAAAAGAAGAAATGAGGCTGCCCCAAAGTCACATTCCTGCATTCACATTCAGAGCCACAGAAAGCAAATTTCTGGCAGGTTTAGATAGACATTTGTGCTAGCTTCCAGGCATTGAGTATTCAGAAATATTAAAATCCAGTGTCAGAGCAGCAATCAAGAATTATCAAATAGACGTTTGTGACTGGGTTTTTAAAATGTTATTAAATATTTTCATTTTACTGGACAGGAACATAGACCAGACCTGGCAACCCAATTGCTCTGTGAGTTTTCTATAAATATATGCAGTTAAGGAGGAGAAATAAAAGTGCAGAATGGGAGGTAAGTTCGGGTTGGAATCCAAGAAAAGCAGAACAATAAGGTGCAAGAAGAGTGCAGAGTAGGTGAGGTATGGATTATAATACGCAAATCTTCCCCTAGCCAAGTTGGGAAGAAATATAAATATTAAATATAGAGATCCACATATGTGTGTGTATATGTGTATATGCATATTTATATATGCAAATGTATGTATGCGTATGTGTGTTTACATGTATATGTGTCTGTATACGCACACACACGTAAGTTCTTTTGTACAGTCATAATCATAGATGAATCCAGTCAGGTGTCTTGCTCTCAGAAGACTGATTTTTCTTCCCGACACGTCCCAACCCCAGATCTATCTTACCTACTTCTGTGGAAAGTTCCTGCCTACTCAATGCTGCAAGAAAACGTTTCCCACCTCATTGTAATTTTGCAACGCATCATGACCCTTAGAAATAACTAATGAAGACTTTGATGCTTCCTTCCCTCCAATCCCTTGATCAGCAAACAAGAAGTTGATGACATCCTAAGAGAAGGAGCCTCATGTGTCTGAGGATGGTTTGCAAAGAAATTTAAGACACAATTACTCTAACTGGAAGCATCTGGCAGACTTACGCCAAGGTAACCACCGTGTAGCTACTGTTACTATGTGGTCTATCTTAGTGACTAAGCAGAGAAGTAAAGTGGATGCAATTCAAATAGAGTCAGTGAAGGTAAAAATGCTCAGTTACAAACACTGACGCACTGAGTTTCGCTGTGCAGAAGAGACAAGAAACAACTGTGAGACACTAGACCAGGTTGGCTCATCTTAAAGGAAACACAACACAGGTAACTCCTTCAAAGAAAATCCCAAGGAAGAACTGCACAGAAAGGAACCAGATGTCACACAGTGCTGTTTTGGAGAGTACCTATCACGTGCCTGACATGAGGGAAAGCACTTATCACGCGCTATTTCCTTTAAACCTCCTGTCAACCCTATGACGTAGTGATGGGGGAACAGTATATTTTTAAATGAACTTTTTCTGGTAGAACAGTTTTATGTTTACAGAAATATTGCAAAGATAGTGCAGAGAGTTCCCAACTACCCCGGGCCTGGTTTCTCTATTATTAACATATTATTATGGTACACTTGTTACGATTAATGAACCAATATGATATATTACTATTAACTAAAGCCTACACTTTATTTGGGTTTCCTTAGTTTTTACCTAATGTTCTTTTTTTTTTTTTCCTGTTCCAGAATCTCATCTGTGTACAACATTAAATTTAGTCATGTCTCCTTAGGTTTCTCTTGGCTGTGACAATTTCTCAGACTTTCCTTGTTTTTGATGACTTTGACAGATTTGAGGAGTACTGGTCAAGGATCTTGTCGAATGTCCCTCGAATGGAATTTGTGTCATATGTTTCCCATGATCAGACTGGGTTATGGGTTTAGGGGAAGAAAACCATAGAGGTAAAGTGACATTCTCATCATAACGTATCAAAGATACACAGTATGATGACTTATCACTGTTGATGTTACCCTTTATCCCCTGGCTGAAGTATCTGTCAGATTTCTCCTCTATAGAATTATTCTATTTTCCCGTCTTCAGAAGGAAGTCACTATGTGCCGCCAACACTTAAGGAGTAAGGAGTTACATTTTACCTCCTTGAGTGAAGAATATCTATACAAACTATTTGGAATTCTTCTACATGGAAGATCTGTCTCTTCTTCCCCACTTATTTATTTATTCAGTCATTTATTCATATCAATGTGGACACATGGATACGTATTTTATGCTTGGGGTTATAATCCGATACTACTTTATTTTGTTTTGTGGCTCAAATTGTTCCAAGGGTGGCCACTGCGAACTATTTCCATTGGCTCCTGTGTCCCTTTGACGTGCCTCCACCATTTTTAGTTCTCTGAGCACTTCTTTACTTTCTGGTAAGACAAGGTTCTCCATGTTCATCTTGTATATTTTATATCCCAGTCCAAGAATGATCTATGTCTCCAAGGAGCCAGATTCATTTTACTGGAAAATGGTATTAGAAACCAAGATCTGGGTGCTGGGAGTGCTCATTGCTTCTACTCCCTCTCACTGGCAGAGTTAGTATACACGTGTATACTAACACATGTGTACACGCACATCTATAACCATCCATATCTACACGAACCTAAACATGAATTCATCCCAATGTCTCTAACTCTGATCATCACCAAATGAATCACTCCAGCCTCCTCTTCCCTGGTTATCTTTAACCTCCCACCCCAACAGTGATAAACCTGGCTCCCACCATCCACCATCCATTTAGTTAATTGTTCAATTCCAGTGTATATTTATAGCAATATCAGAATTGCTAACCCATATCCCCACAGGACACAACCTTACCAACTAGAAGACACGAACTATGTGTTTTCAAGTTACTAATATGTTTTCCTCCCCTATCTTCCTGAGTACATGAGCTTCTCTCTGGATGGGCCAGGGCTTCCAATAATCCAATAAATTAGCATTTATTACAGAAGTAACACAAAGAGAAATGATGATTTTGATAATAATGATGAAGAAAGTGAAGACACCCTTATATACATAATAAACATTTACAAAGGTGTTATAAGGTACCAGACACTATTTCATTTAACTAATCTAATTATCCTAAAAATCTGTATGAGAAGCTATTATCAACCCATTTTGTAGAGGATAAAACCAAGGGGGGGGGAGAGAGAGAGAGAGATAGAGAGAGAAAAAGAGAGAGAGAGAGAGAAAGAGAGAGAGAGAGAGAGAGAGAGAGAGAGAGAGAAAGAGAGAGAGAGAGAGAGATATGAGGAAGACTAAGATCATGTCGCTCAACTTTCTCTCTTTTGGCTTCAGACCCAGGGTTGGGAAGGAACGTTGGGTGAGTTGAGGGACATGCCAGGGGCAGGGGGCTCTTATCCTGTGCCCTTGTTTGGGTCTCTGGCAGGAGCTCACAGTGCAGAAGGTCTGAGCTGTCACCAGGTAGCTGAGCCAGTTGAGAAAACAGAGTGGTATGATCTGACCAAAAGACTGCCCACGTGGCACTCTCCAGTGACTCTCAGATACCAGCTATTGAGAGCCGCGGTCTTCCTACAGAAACTGCCACTGTGGGACAATGAGTCCTACACAGTGGTGTGGAGTGAATTTCCTTCCACTTCATTCTCTCTCCTTTCTTTCCTAAGCAGATGGTTATCAGACAAAAGTCATATACTCAGAAAGGCCAAATAAAAAGGCACATTAACCATGTAAAAACATTTAACCTTCATTTCTCTAAGTTTAGCACCCCATTTTACAGATAAGGAAACCACAGCTCAGAGAAGTTAAGTGGCTTTCCCAGAGTCGCACAGTGTGTTATAATAGTATCAGGATTGGATCCCAGGTTTCTCTGATGGCAAAATTGGTGTTTCCTTCAGCAAGCCAGACTACCCGCTAGCATGGATCAGGAAGGGACTGGGGGTGAGAGAGACCCTTCTGTCTTGAGTACAATACCTTCCTTCTTCCTACAGAGTATGTCCGGAGAAGAAGCAGACCTCCCCGATCCTGAGAACACCCCGCTTCCTGGGGAACCACCTGTGCCCTTGACTCTCCACTGTGGTTTGTCCATCCATTTTTCCTCACATAGTTTAGTGTCTTTGATGTTTCAGGCATTGTACTTGGTGTACAAGTCCTAGCTCTTAAACCTCTTACTAACTAGAGAATCTCATACATTTCCAACGCTTTCTCTTTTTCTATCATAAATATTGCCATTTTAATCATTTCTAAGTGTACAGTTAAGGTAGCATTAATGTGCGACCATCATCACTATTTCCAAAACTTTTTAATTGCCCTAAACAGAAACTATGTTTCCAATAAGCAATAACTTCCCATTCCCTCCTCTCTCCAGATGCTGCAACCAAAGCTCTCAACACTCCGGAGGGATCATGATTTTGCCTGACCCATGAGGCCATGTTGGTCCTACCCGGGGTCCTCTCTCTCCCCCACTCTTTCCAACACACTTTCTGTGCCATGGGATGCAGTTTCGGGGGTCTCTCTGTCCACAGACAGCACTGTCCAGAATAACACAATGAAATAATAATGGGGGTTTGAGTTAGTCAGTTTGGGATTCAAATTCTGGCTTTTCCATTTACAAACAGCATCTTTGGGTGCATTATAAAGTCTTTATGAGCCTTGGTCTTCTAAACTCTAAATTGGGGACCAAAACTTGCTTATAAGGTCACTGTGAGATTCAAAGACATTACATACCCCATGCTTGCCCCATACCCACTGCACCTGAAACATAGTAAGCACCCAACATATGGCAGCTCAATCTTTATTGCCTGGATCATCCCCGAAACCAAGACAACACAATGGGGTGGCATGAGAAGAGGATGGTAGGTCTCCATGAGGTCCTCTCTTAAGTTCAGATTTCTTGGATATATTCCAGATTATTCAGTTGTCTCAAAACTTGACTGAGGAGAGGGGATGGGCAGGAGATGTCCCTGCAGGGGCCAAAAGCACCGGTAATTCTCATAACAACAAAAAGAGAGACCAGACTTTCAGAAAAACAGAACAGAGCTCTGGCTTTTAGCCCTGTTTTCTCTCTAACCTTTCCAAATCTTTATGCCAACATCCTTTTAAAGGGGAAACCTGAAAATTATAGTTTGAAATACCATGTAGATTTTTCTCTGGCTACAAGCAAGGGAAAACATCCAATCCAACTCAAAATTACCCTGAATTCGTCAAAAGAGAACATAGCAGGATAGGCTCACACCGGAAGAGGTTTATGTAGAAAGAGAATTAAAAATCTTATTGAATCTTGGTGGCAGAGGGACCAGCAGGAATTTGCAATGAAGGGGAAAAAAATGCACGTATATAATTGTAAAACCTTTGGCAAATCAGGCATTTGTGTTACACAAGGGTTTGTATCTTAAAAGCATGCAGACTTTTTTTTTTTTTAATTTTGGCCATTGAAGATAGGAATATTTTAAAACTAGAGTTGTTAAATATTTATTTAATGCTCATTTCTGGCCAGTTTTTATGCAGGCCCTGGGGGAGAGAGATTCATTTCAAAGGCTTAGGTTGTGTCCCACGTAGGTAACCGTCTATGGTAGAAGGCAGATTAGCAACGTGACAGGAGAGGTGGAGGTCAGGTTGCAACCAGCGTGGTTAGTGCCGTGACACAGCAAAGCAGAGGCTCCTGCCAAGGCACAGGAGAGGGCCACCTAACCCTTTAGAAGGTAGGGGACCTTCCTCATGCACATTCTGAAAAACAGATTCTCCAAGACAGCAGAAAGAAGAGGAGGGCTTCCGTCTTAATTTGAAGTAGCACCGTGTATATGTCCAAGAAACTATGATGTATTTGTTATCACTTCGGAAACAGAACATCCCTCAGGCACTTTAACTGTCATCACTATAGATACCAAAGGTTGTTTTATGCCCACAGCAGCTATTTCATGAGATACTACTAACAGGGGACATGAGCCCCTTCGCTCAACAGCCCCGGAGTGCGACGGCTGTTCTGTTTCTGCTCCTCCCTCCCTCCTCCTCCCTCTGCATCCTCTTCCTGATTCGTCCTATCTCCTAGTCTCGTTGTCCTCTGTCATTGTCATTCTGGTTTATCAGCCACACAGGGAGCATCGGCTTTCTTTGTTTCCAGTCCTAATGGGTTGTGGGATTGGAAACCAGACACTTCAGTTTGTTAGAATAAATTGTAAAGTAACAATTAACCATATGTAAAAATACTATTTTCTTCTGCAAAATGCTCTCCTTTATGGTTTTCCAAAACTAACTCTGAACCATCTTTCAGGGCTCAGCTGAGGACACCACGTCCTCCAAGGGACCTTGCTAACCCTCATCCCATCACTACATACTGCCGTAGCTCCCGTATCTAGCCTGCTCCGGCTAACGTAACAAAGCTTGAACAACAGAAATTTACTGGTCTCGAAGTTCTGGAGGCTAGAAGAAGTCCAAGGTCAGGGTGTCGGCAGAGTTAGTTCCTCCTGAGGGTGGTGAGGGAGAATGTGTTCCATGACTGTGTCCTGGCTTTTGAGGGTTAGCTGGACAATCTGTGGCATTCCTTGGCTTGTAGATCTCTGCTTTTATCTTCACAAGGCGTTCTCACTATGTGTGCCTGTATCCAAATCCTCCCACCCCCTTTTTTTAATAAGGACAACAGTCACATTGGATTAGGGGCCCTCTCTACTCCGCTATGACTTCATCTCAACTAATTGCATTTGCAGTGACTTTGTTCCCAAATAAGGTCACAGTCTGAGGTCCTGGGGCTAGGACTTCAACATATAAATTTGAAAAAGACAACAATCCAATTTATAACTCTCCTTTCACTTCCTCACCTAGAGGAACACTTTTATTTATTTTCAATTCCTGCTTTCCCCACACATTCTTGAGGTCAGGGAATATGTTCATCTCCTTCACCGCTGCATTTCCAGTGCCTCGCCTAGCTCCTTATGTGAAACTAAATTCCAATGCAGGAAAGGAAGAGAAAAAAGAGAACGTTTTTCAGTCACCTATTATGTGACAGGCAGCACGCAAGGTGCTTTACCTCAAAGTTAGATATTGCTCAAAGAAAAATGTATTGGCTTAGCAATGGCCATTTTGGTTGCTCTGATATTAATATTTGTGTCTTTTTTTTTTCTTTTTGGAAAGTGAATGCAGTGGATAAGTGTCTTATTTGTGGACCATTTGATGCCTGGGACAGCAAATGACAATAAAAAAGGAAAGCAATATATCAAATGAAAAACACTGGGCTTAGCTTACCCACAAATAAGGATACTACACCAATCAGATAATGACACAGCACACTCCCTGCCATGGATGGAGGATGCAATGTGATCTACACCAAGTTTCTAGGAAAGACCATCCCTATACAGGGGTTGGAGGAGCCTCTAGAGACAATCCCACTAGGGGAGTTCTTGTAGGACATTTTCACGGTGCACCATGAAGGCCTTTGGCTCAGCCTAGGGTGAGCTGCAGAGCGTCAGTGCATGGGAGGACGCTACTCTGATTTTCCAACCCTTGTACATTTTGTCCACTCACAAGCCCACTCACATCAAGGTACAAATCTCCCCTGCTTGGCTTTGAAATTCCACAATCAAGGGCCTATCAGAAAGAGTATAAAGTGAATAGTTACGAAATTCACAGCAATGGGCACTATCATCACTCTCTCTTTTCTAAACCTTCTAAAGTTCCCCAAGCAGCCGCCTCTGTCATTCAAGGTGCCGATCCCACGTCTGAGAAGTTCTGAGAGCAAAGTCAGGCTGTGAAGAGAGCATGGATCACGTAGAGCCAGAAAACTTGGGTTCAAATCCTGGTAAATTAATTAACATTCCAGAGCCTTCCAGAGCACTTGACACAGGGAAGGAAGTGTTACTGAATGCCAAACATAGGCTAAGGAAAGAATTGAATGCAGGATCTCAAAGTGGGATTTGCACACCCGTGCTCATGGCAGCATTCCTCACAACATCCAAGAGGAGGAAGCAACCCACGTATGCACCGGCAGATGAATGGGTAACCAAAGTGTGGCGTATACATACGGTGGAATATTATTCAGCCTTAAAAAGGAAAGACATTCTGACACGTGCTACAACATAACTGAACCTCGAAGGTATCATGCTAAGTGAAATAAACCAGTCACAAAAAGACTGTATGAATCCACTTACGTGAGGTACCCAGAGTAGTCAAATTTATAGGGACAGAAAGCAGAGTGGTGGTTATCAGGGGCTGGGGAGAGGGGGAATGAGGAGATATTTTTCATAGGTACAGAGTCTTAGTTTGGGAAGATGGAAAAGTTCTGGAGATTGTTTGC
>CAUYRT010033844.1:0-11211 GCA_963574885.1 Lepilemur ruficaudatus
GGTGACTCCACGGACTGCTCTCCGCCCCCCCCCCCCCGCCGCCGCCACGTGCCCTCCCCACCACGCGACCCATCTCACTGGTGAGTTGGGGACACTGAACTGGGTGGCGGTAACCCAGCCCCTCCCCACTGACTCCTGGGCGTGAGTGGCCACGGGGAGCCAGGTTCTGCTGGGCTCTTCCAGTCCCCGCCGTGGCCCAACGCTGCCCACACCGGGTAGGCGTGTCTGCCTATTCTGAGTACAGCAGAAGGCCACCCACTTCCCTGCAGACAGGGCCACTCTCTCCAAGAGCACCTTTATCTTTAGCGAACGTGACGTTTTGGGGCCCCATCTGCCTTTCTCTTGTTCTGATTTCTCCGTTGGCTGAGAGTGTGGGTGGGGAAACCGGGTTATTGTTTATCGGGACTTACAATGTATCTTCTACCTGGCGCATTGTAAGCCGCTGATTCTGTTAGGACGCTTTCGGTGGAAAATAACAGACGGCACAACTAAAAGTAGCCTGGACAATAAGGGGGCTGTTGCCTCACTTGGTAAGAATTCTGTAGGCAGATCTCGCCTGAGCGTGGACTCATTTCCTTCCTCAAACCGTGGGGGGGCTCTGGGTCACCGCTGCCACCAGTACGCACGCTGTCACGGGACAAGGGCGGGTGGCAGAAGGTACAACACTGGGTGCCAGTGTCTGTTGTGCCGTTTCCTATCTGTGGGTTCTTGGCTAAGTGACCGAAACTCTCTGACCCTCAATCCCTTCCCCCGTGAAATGAGGATAACAAATCTTCCTTCTCAGAGAGCAGTGGGATGAAATTAAACCTCCGCCAGTGCCTGGCCCCGTCCTTCACACACAGCAGGACTCGACACCTGGTAGACTGCGCCCCATTTCTTCTCCTGCGACCTTCTCAGATGAGGAGAGAAACTTAAATCACCGACTAGTACTTAGGAATACTTTGGTGTGTGCCTTAGCTTTGTGTGTGTGTCGCCTGCTATAGGTGGAAAGCTATCCCCACATGCACACGCTTTAAACCAGGTCCCAGGCGGTGGGTCTTCCTGAACTGGTTAGCCATTTCTCTCACCCATTTCTCTTTGTGACAAGAGATACTCTTGGGGCTAAAAACGCAGTTCCTAGGCACAAAATAACGTTTCTCCGTTGAGGACAGCTGCCAGCACAGACCCGACGGGCACTGAACAGATACCCTGTGTGAATTTGCTAGGGCTGCCGTAACAGGTACCACAAACTGAGCGTCCTGAGCAACGGAGATTCATTGTCTCACAGTTCTGGAGGCAGAAGTCCAAGATCAAGGTGCCGGCAGGGGCCATGCTCCTGCTCAGGGTGCTGGGGAAGGATCTGTTCCAGGCCTCTCGCCCGCTGCTGGGTGTTCCTTGGCACGTGGCAGCACAACCCTGGCCTCCAAGTGGCATTCTCCCTGTGCACGTGCCTTTGTGCCCAGATCTCCCCTTTGCATGAGGACACCAGTCACATTGGCTCGGGGCCCACCCTGCTCCAGTGCGACCTCATCTTGATTCCATCTGCAATGACCCAATTTTCAGACAGGGTCATTCTGAGGTGCTGGGGTTTAGGACTTGGACCCAATCCAACTCATAACACACCTCCTGCTCAGCAGTGGTGTCTCCCACACACACGCCGCTCTTTCCCTTACATTCTTGCTCATGGGTTTGCTGGACCTGGGATGCCCTTTCTCTTCCATCCCTGTCAAAATCCTACCCACCCTTTAAACGCCTACTCAAACCTCCTCCTCCACGCAGTCTTCCTTCAACCCTCTGGTCAGAAGCAGTCTGCCCCTGTTTTGTCCTTTCAGCCATTCTCTTTGTCCTCTCACTATGATGCTTTTCAAAGTCGGCCCCACACTTGATTCAGTTGTGTGATGGTGAGTCCCAGGCAGACTCCAGATGGGCCACGCCCCAGCTCTACGATCCAGGGCCGCCCCACTCAAGTGCGGTTCACGGGCCAACGTCACCGCGTCGCCCTGTTAGAGACACCGAATCTCAGGCCCCACCCAACACAGACCTGCGGAGCCGAATACTCTAGAGTTTATCGAGCTCATCGGTGTTTTCATGTCCATTCACGTGTGAGAAGCGCTGACCTAGCACAAGCAACTTATTTGGGCCTCAGTTCCCTACCCTGTAAAACGGGGTAGTGGTAGTACCCGCCTTGTAGAACTGTTGGGGGAATAATTGAGAAAACGTGTGTGCAGTGCTTCACACAGTGCCTGGAGCAGGGTAAGTACTCGGGCATGGTAGTTATAACCATGATTAATGCTCATAATAAACTCTTGAAGAGCAGAGATCAAGATTAAATAAAGTAATGCACATGAATCTCCGAGAATAAGCCTGCTAAGCCCTCAGTAGGTGATAGCCCTTGTTGTTGTTGTTAATCTCAATGACCCACCCCTACTGTTCCTGCCCACCCCACCGTGGCCCAGCGCCCTGGTGAAGTGTGCATCGGTGCTTAACGAGAGGACAGCAGCCGCCCAGCTAAGGGCCACGTGGAGCGGGGACCCTGGGCCCCGTCAGCACTAACTGTCCTCCTGGCCAGTGCCAAGGCCGCCTCCCGGCAGCTGCCCCTGCCCCACTTCCACCCCCAGCTAAGAGCCCTGCACACACATACCAGGCGGTTACCGGTCTCCATTCACCTCCTGCAGAGAGAGAGAGAAAGAGAGAGAGACAGCGCCATGCACTGGAATTGTCACTGAGGGTGTCACTGAGGGTGTAGTGAGGTTGTGGAATGTAGTTTTGGAATGTGAGACACTTAGTTCCCGCCAGGAAAGGAAGGGCCAAGCGTGTCAGGGCTACCTACTATGTGCTGGGAATCCTCTCGGACCCTTTCACATGCCTGGTCTCATTTACTCCCCGCAACAGCCCATGAGAAGCTGTCACTTTTGTTCTCATTTTGTATGTAAGGGAGCTCAGGTGCTTGGAGACTGAAGAGCTTGCTGGACTCCCCAGGCTGCTCAGCGGCAGAGCCGGGATTCCAACACTGGTCTCTCAGATCCTACACCCGCTACCCTGAGACAGAGGGGAGGAAAGGGGAGCCGGGAAGTCCCCTAAAACTGGAGGAAGACCTGCCCAGCTTTGATCAGAGCAGAAGCCCAGCACAGAGAAGAGGGGAAACCACACAGGTGAGGACCCCAGAGGGACCTTCCGGGGCGATCCAGACAGAGGGTGTGCATGGGCTGGGAGGGATCCGGACGAGGATAGCATCCAGGCTGTCCCTGGCCGCTCCCCGCCGCCGGTGGACAAACCGAGGCCCGGGGGCCGTATTGGCCATGTTAGCAGCGTGAGGGATGCGTGGTTATAGCCAGGCGCTATCGCGGATGTCTCGGCCATACTCTCGAGGCTGTGTGAGCTCACCAGGCCATTACTGCCCCTAGCAGCAGCATGCCAAATTCCTTTGGGAATTAGGTAGGGAACACATTTTCCAAAAGCTCTTATCGCCTCCATTTTACAGATGAGGAAACTGAGACTCAGAGCGGGCGGATTCTCCTGGGGCCTCAGAGCTGGCAGACGGCAGAGCCAGGACGCAGACCCAGCCCTGCCTGATCCCAAAGGCCCAGGCTCTGGCCACTGCCGGCTTGAGAGAGCAAGTCTCAGAGGCAGAAGGGACCCAGACAGAGGCCACCCTCTTCTGCCCCCTGTAGCCATGGCACGGCTTGTCCCCAGGGGTGGGGGACAAGACCTCCTCTTCCCAAGGCACAGCAGGCACAACCCTTATGGCCTTAGGAAGAGGACAGAGGCACAGTCCAGAAGTCCCTGCGGAGTGGGAGCTCTGACACCTACTCACCAGTGCCTGGGGCGGAATATTCCAGAGAGATCTCTAGCTCTAGCCCCAGTGGGCCCTGATTCAGACAGGTCTCACTACCCACTGTCCCTGCCCACCCCCTCCAGCCACGTCCATCTTCCCCCTACCCCTGTCTGTAGACCCCTGTCCAGAGCTGGTCACCATGTCCTTTAACTGCCTGTCCTATTATTTACCTAATATTCTTCTCTGAAGTGACTAACCTTTAAAATTTGGCCTCATCCTGAGGAATAATATCCACAAACTTTCAGCCGTGGTGTGCTTATTACTCACGTTGACATCCGTAGAAATGAATGCACAACTGCTAAAATAAAACTTGTTTATTCGTGTGCCAATTAAGTGTCTAACGTTCCGCCAGCAATACGTGCACCAAATTCCAAAAACCTCCGACCTCTATGTACTTAACTGATCCCTACGGCAACCTCTGCACGGCGGCGCTAGCATTGCTCTCAGTTTGACAAATGAGGAAAGTAAACATCAGAGTGGCCTACCCCCTACTGTCACACTGTCAGCCAGTCGGGAACCAGATCCCCTGGTTACTGGTGGCCCACTCTCCCCACTGCCTTGAAAACCACACTGATCTGGGATTCTTTTTCACCAACTCTTCCCTGAGTCTCCGGCAGGGGCTTCCAGGCCCACTGCTCTGCCAGGGCCACCACCAGAAGGGCTGGCCAGTGACCTTCTCTCTGCTCGGAGCTCCCGTTTCCTTGCAGACTCTGATGCTGTCATACATGGTCCACAGACCTTTCCCTGCAGCAGTGGCATTTGAGGCAATGGGAAAGGGACAATCTGTCCTACCCTCATGTCATCAGGACACTGAAGGGAGAAAGCCACGCAATGCCTCCAGGTCATCTTAAAGGAGCACATTCTAACTCCCTCTCCCCAGAGAAGAGTTTGAAGAGGTGTTTTCCCTGAGTCAAAGCCTCTTTGTGGCAAAGGGGCCGTGTGAGACTTCTGCAGCCAAGACCCATGTGAGGGATCATTGACTGGATGGAACAGAAACCCACACTGGGTCACGTAAGCAAAGAAGAAATTCACTGGGAAGATGTGGAAAAGCTTTCAGATCAAAGGAAAAACTGAAACAAACAAACCAACCAGATCTTAGAACGATGAAGAAACTAAGAACCAGGTCGCAGCAACCAAAGGGCAACCTCTGCCAGGGTCCTGTGTTCACACGGTCACTGTCTTTGTGTGACTCCCTGTTAAGTTTGAGCTCTGGGAGCAATCTCGGGTCCTGAGTCCACCCCTTGGCTGGGACTGGGATGGGACTCCTTGATTGACAGCCTCACCAATACTGCTCATGGCCAGGGGTAGAGGGGACTCACGTAGGAGCAAAAGGCTGCATTATCACTATAAGGAGGGATGGGCACTGACATCCAAGGCCACAGACCATGTGACCTTTAGAAGATGCCAATAGGTCCATCGTTTTCCTACTCAAGGCAATTCTAGGTCCCTGTCATAATTGTAAAGCAATGTAGGTTCCAGCATGGGTATTCTCAAATAACTAGCTAGAGGAGGATAAGAGGAAGCTGCCCTGAGGTTGGCTTGGGCTACAAGTGGTTCTGCCTCCAGATAACTAAGTGCCTTGATGGCGGCCAGAGGACCAAAGAGAATCCTGAAGATTCCTGCTTACTCATCCTTGAAGCTCTGTGATGCTTGCTTCCAAAGATGGGCACACAGTCCCTTCCGTCCTAAATGCCCTTTTGCAAATGTGGTTCTGCCTCTTCTCCCACAAACAGATGGAATCTGGGTTGGCTGCTTTGACTAACAAAATATAGTGGATGTGATACTGCCTGACTTCCCCACCTAAGTCCTAGGAGGCCTTGCAGCTTTTGTTCTTGCATTTAGGACCTGGCACGAGCTACCTGTTGTGGACTGAACTGTGACCACATCACCCCCTAGATTCATCTGTTGAAGCTTTAACTCCCAATGTGACATTATTGGGGGAGAGAGGCTTTAAGGAGGAACTTAAGGTTAAATGACATCATAAGGGTGATGCCCTGATCCAATCTTTATAATCTTTATAAGAAGGGAAAGAGACACCAGGCGCATGTGAGGACACGATGAGAAGCCAGCCAACTGCAAGCCAGAAAGAACAGCTTTGCTAGAAATCAACCCACAGCACCTTGATCTTGAACTTCCAGCTCTCAGAATTCTGGGAAAATAAATTTCTGTTTTTTAAGTCTATCTCCATCTTCCCCTGCCGTCCTGGAAAGTGCCTCCCAGCCCTGCAAGTCTCCACTGAGCTGTCGTTTCTTCAGGCAGGCCTTCCTGGCCCCCCTCCCGCTCTGACACCTGCATCCTCCTCTCAGACATTCTCTTCACTTCCTGTTATGGGCTGAATTGTGTCCCTCTCCATCAAATTCATGTGTTGAAGTCCTGACTCCCAGAACCTCAGAATATGACTGTATTTGGAGACAGGTCCTTAAAGAGGTGATTGAGTTGAGTTTGTTAGGATAGACCCTGATCCAATACGACTGGTGTCCTTGTAAGAAGAGACAATTAGGACACAGACACACACAGAGGGATGACCACGTGAGGACACAGGGAGGAGGCAACCATCTACACCCCAAGGAGAGAAGCCTCAGGAGCAACCAGCCCGGCTGACACCTTGACCTCAGACTTCTAGCCTCCAGAATGGTGAGAAGATAAATGTCTGTTGTTTCAGCCACCCAGTCTGTGGCGCTCTGTTATGGCAGCCCTAGCAAACTAATGTGCTTCTGGCACGTTCCTTCGCTGCGTGAGTCACAGTGGTGGTGACACATCTATTGTGCGATTTCTCGTGTGTTTCTCTCTTGCCCACTAGACTGTAACCTCGGTGCAGCCAAATCCCTTCTGTTTTACCCAGCACGGTGCTTGGCACATAGTAGGTGCTCAAAAAAAGTGTTTGAGTGCGTGAACAAATGAGCCTCATCTGAAGTGACAAAGCACAGGGGAGGCAGGAGAGGGACGGGCTCGGTACAGATCCGCCCGGCGACTTCCCTGACTGCGTCAACCCTCTTGGCTCCTTCCTAACGACCCTTCCGAAGTAGAGCTGTTCAACCGTGAGATTTGCGATTTGATTTACCCCCGAGTGACATCATAGCCATCACCATGGCAACACCCAGCGATGCCTGTCTGCCAGACAAAATCTCTTCCACCAGGAAAGGGCAAATGGGCACCCGGGATGGAACAGAGCCATCTGCGAGGCCCGAACATCAGTCTTTACTGCCCTCCCTGCAGCTGGGGCCTGGTGGAGCAGTTGCTGGTGTGCCAGGGCCATGCGTCCCTGTCGGGGGCAGCCCGGCTGCCTCCCTGCCACTGAAGAATGCTTGATCCATGAGGCAGGCCGGCCAGTGAAAGCAAAATGGTGTAGGTGGGGGCCAAGTACAGCACAAGCACGTCTGGCTGGCTCACCTGCTGAATCTGCCCTTGGTCCCTCCAAACACCGGAGCAGTAAACACTGCTGTTGTTTTCCTGCCTGCCTGGCCTGTCCCTCTCTCTTCCCTTCCTGACTTCTCCCGTCTCTCCGTCTCTCCGGCTGCCTTTCTACCCGCTTTCCCTTGTCCCTCCCCCTCCACTCTCTGTCTGCTTCTGTCAATAGCTGTTGAGCACCTGCTGAGCGTCAAGCACTGTCTATTGACTGGTGCCCAGAAGGGGTCTTTCCTTATGGAAAAAGGAGTGATGTCTTTGCCTTTTGGGAGGAGCTCTGAGGGTGCCGCTTGGGGTTGGGGGCATTGAAGAGGGGACAGATGTTGCTGGTATCATGAGTAAAACCTCAGAACACATTTCTTGCAGCCACAGAATTATAAGTGACAGTTGGCTGTGGTTGAAATACTATCAGTAACCCTCCTAGTGTTGGGGGACAATTGGGATTCTGTGGGCCCGTCTAGAAATCCAGCCACCACCGTCTTACCTAGACGAATAGATTGATTCCAGATTCCAAACTTGTAGGCACTACCTTCAGATCAGCTGAGAGCTCGCTCCAGTGGTCTCCCATCCCCCTGTCTGGGCCTCTCAGGGACACTCAGCCCTCCCTCATTCCCAGAACCTAAAGGACCAGAAACTTAGAAGATGTCACAGTTTTATATAGTGCTGACGCCACAGGCAGGGCTGCCCGGTCTGGAAACCACATGATACACAACAGAGTTGATAAAGGCTTGTGTCACTGGGACCCCGGCTCCCAGCCCCGCACTGCCACTGCCTGGCTGTGTGATCTCCCCCAACAAGCCTCAGTTTTTCATCTGGAAAATGGGGATGATACCATTTCCCTTCCAGGACCATCGTGGGGAGTGAGGACATCACATTTGAAGAAACTGGTCCACAGAAGGCACAGAATAAGTGCTACCTGTTACAGGAGCTTCCGTGGGAAGGCAGAGCCTGCCTTACAGCCATCACCCCCGCCAACCCTGTGGAAGTGTCACTAGGGAGAGTGAGATGTTGAGAGATGCCTCCTGAGCAGGTGCTGACGGAGGAGCTGTGACAATCTGCCTCTAGAAAAATCTCAGCAAGCTGCCCGGCCCAGGGGAACTCCACCCATGACGACTCTGCCCAGACTCTGCAAGATGCTTCCTCATTGTTGATGTCCATGGGGGAGAAGCCACAGCTGAGCTAATTCCTTTCCCATCAATTTGCAACTTCTGCCCCAGCCCTTCCTGGCAGGAGAGAAAAATAAGGACTTTCTGAGCACATCTTCAGGCCACCAATCTTCAACGAGTTACTGGGCCCTTCCAGAAAGCAGATTGTCTAACTGGTCTCTGATTGGCACTGTCAGCTTTGGAGCGTGGGCTCCCCTCTTTGGAGAGACAGATTTTTGGCCTGTGGGTTCCTCGAGGATGCTTGCTTTTTGGTTCTGTGTAGCCACAGCACGTAGTAGGGCAGGGCTTACAGTGGGTACTAATACATGCTGGAGGGAGGGAGGGAGGGAGTACCAGGAGTTAGAGTGAGAATGGCCTCCTTCCTGCAGGGAATCCCAGAGCACGGGAGGACCCTGGGCTGGGGGACCGGGGCTCAGGCTCTGAGAAAGGCTATGAGGACCACAAAAGTGGTCGGGCCCTAATGACCCTGATACCCAAGCAAGTCATTTCTTGTACACATGCAATGAATACTTCATAGAAGTGGTATCGTGGCCTTGGGGCCAGCCCAGTGCAGCCTCTCTCTTTGCAGATGAGGGCTTGGGCCTCTGTTTTCTCCCCCCAGCAGGTGCATAATTATGGCACCTCCCCAGTGGGGTTCTTGTAAAGTTTTTGTTGAGATAACGCCAGCTAAGCCGTTCACAGAATCTGACATGTATTCATGCTCATGAGATAGCCATAATGCAGTCATGTTGTTTACAACATACAAATAAATGTGTATCACATGTAAACACCCAGTGTTATTGTCCGAAGCAGAGGAACCTCTAGAAGAAGCTGCAGAGAGACCAAGAAGTTTGCCTTTACCTACTGTGTAAAGTACTGTGTGTCCTGAGTCCTTCCCTCTCCAGGTACAAAGGACCTCCCCCCCAGGAGGCCAGGTGACACCTCCCATCCTAGCCCAGCTCAGGAAGAGGCTGCCGCCATGGTGTCAAGAACATGAACGTTTAGGGTAGACAGACCCCAATTCTGCCACATACTTGACACATGCCTTAGCTGCAAGAGAGGGTCATTTCCCTTCTCCAAGCCTCAGTTTCCTCATCCTTAAAATGTAAATAATAGTATTTCTTTACATGACAACTATATTTGGAAGATCATGTGAATTTATGTGCTTTTAAGAACCTGGTCTGGGTAGATGCTCCAGTCAATTCTCTCTCATGGAAATAAATCAGAATCTGACCCCGTGTACAGGAGGGACAGGGATGTCGGCCGGGGTGGAGAAATCCGGGAGGGCACCCCTCCGAGCCCAGCCGGCTCATGGAGGATGAGGCAGAAGATTCCAGGCAGAGAGCTGAGCCTGGAATGCAAGTGCCCCATATTCCGGGAGCCGAGGGGAGGATGGGGAGGCGCGTCTGGGGGTGGAATGTGACCAAAACGAGAGTCCCGCATTCAGGACGAGGGAAGGAAGACACAGAACGGCCGGTGATCACGGAAGACATGGGTGCAGCTGGCGCTCTGAATGGGAACTCAGAGGCCACGTGCCAGGTGGCTGCCGATGGGAAAGGGCAGAGGCCACGTGCTCGGCAGGGAAGGAAGCTGGGCCAAGGCAGTGGCAGTGGGGAAGGGAGACTGGGACGGATTTTAAAAGCAGTTTTAAAATATCTGGCCAGGCGCAGTGGCTCACGCCTGTAATCCTAGCACTCTGGGAGGCCGAGGCAGGAGGATTGCTCAAGGTCAGGAGTTCGAAATAAAATATCCGTTGAGCACTTTTCCCGCCACCTCCCTCTGCAGCTTCACTTGGCAGCCATGAGATCATTTCACAGTGCATCTGGTCACCCCTCCCCTGCTTAACACCTTTCTGATGGCTGCCAGCCGCCCTGGAGATAAAAGCCAGGTTCCTTAGCATGGTCTGAAGGCCTGGTCCTCAGCCTATTCCAGGCAGCTCCTTGCTCTCACTGCTCTGGCCACACTAACAGCCCATGCGTTCCCACCACAGGGCCTTTGCACAT
Organism: Lepilemur ruficaudatus; assembly: GCA_963574885.1. Taxonomy (NCBI): domain Eukaryota; kingdom Metazoa; phylum Chordata; class Mammalia; order Primates; family Lepilemuridae; genus Lepilemur; species Lepilemur ruficaudatus. Next base: position 10,368 of record CAUYRT010033844.1, read on the forward strand.
GCCATGGGAGGTTTGCTCTTTTCCTCCTCCTCTGGTTAACACCCACTCATTCCGATCTCAAGTAGACTTCCCAACCTTCCTGATTAGGTCTAATTCTCCTAGGACAGGCAAGCACCATGTAGCTCTCTTGGTGGCATCTGTCATCACAGTCGTTTTTATATTAATTAGTGGCTCCCTCTTCCACTAACATGTAAGCTCCATGAGGGTCGGAACTGTGTGTGTTTTTACTCTCTCATGGTGTCCGCCATGCTCGGCACCTAGATGTGCTCAACAAATGTCGGTCGAATTGCGGGGAAAAAAGGGAGGACAAAGGGAGAAGGGGACACGGGTGCAGCAGGCCCACGAGGAGGTCAGCTGCTCCTCCCCGTGGGGCCAGGTCCCTAAGATAGGGGTCACCACAGAGGATAAGAAAATTGATAGGAAGTAGAGAGAATAAAAGAATACACAGAGACTAAGGTATGGTTTATAGTTTATAAAGAGATTGGAATAATCACAGCGGGGGACTTAGGCGACTAGATCATTGTCTCCGTGCATGATCTAGCAACATGGTTAGATTTACACAGGTTTTTATAATCACAGGTCTCAATTACTAGTTGTCAGGGTTACACATTTGCTAGGGGAACAGGATTACACAGGTAGTGGGCTAGGGTCAAAAGTCCTCTCAAGGGGCTACTAATAAGTCTTAATCTATCTAGGTGAACAAACAGGTACAAAGTCTTTCAGGGACTAGCTTCTAAGTTTTAAGAGGTAGTCATCAATTAACGGAAGTATAATAAAAGAGGTATAGTGACTCTATATTTCTTTGATGTAGTTATTGTGGACTTAGTCAGGAGTGAACAGGAAG
>CAUYRT010033846.1:0-32773 GCA_963574885.1 Lepilemur ruficaudatus
ATTACCTAATAATGTTGTCATTTACTTCCCAAGGGCACCAGCCTGATTAAATTCTGGAATTGATGAAACAATGACCAGTTTCTATAGTGTAAGTCAGTGCCTTTCTAGTATTCTGAGGGTTTAGATTTCAACTCCTGGCTAAAACCTGTATCACCTTTAAACTTAATGATTTAAATGGAATAAACATTTAACCCCAAATGACTAGAAATTATTTAAAATATGTAGCTCAATGACCCTTCAAAAGTAGGTGAAAACGCTGAGCAGACACATATTGTAAAACCCAGCTTTAATTTCATAGCTCAAATGTGAAATCTCTTCCCATTGTTTGAAATCTGAAACTCATTTCAAAGACAGTCTGGAAAAGTTAAAAAAAAAAAATAGGATTGGTTATGACTTCTCCTGACATTTGAGGTAATACAGTTACAGCTAAATCTTGGACAAACAGGAAGTCATCCCCATATATTGGAAATCTTGTTTGCCACACCCCAACCTCATTTCTCAAGTCTCATTTATTTCTGTCAGAAAGGAATCCAAAGGAATGATAAAAAACATAGAAAGTGGAAAGGCAGTTTCATACATTCTTAATACAAGGATCAGGGAAAAACCTAGACCTGATGTGTCTGATAAATATTATTATAATTAAAATATACATATGTATGTGTCTATGCCTATCACTGAACAAGGACATCACTCTTTAATAGATGCCTTACTCAGTGTCCATGAACAAAAGTATAGAGGATAAATTTAAGGAAAAATACATTGCCACAATCCCAGCATGTAACCTTCTCATATTAAAATCAGCAGCCAAAACCTACCATTGCTGCTCACAAAAAGTATTTTTTGATCTCGTTTTCTTGATGGCCGTATGGTCTCAGTTATTTTATACATATTGAAGAAACTATGAGTTGTCTATCTTGTTAATTTTTTAGTATACCCCCTGTTGAACACAGGCCCTCATTATTATAAGAAAATTAACGATAATTTTTTTTTTTTTTTTTTTTTTGAGACAGAGTCTTACTCTGTTGCCTGGGCTAGAGTGAGTGCTGTGGTGTCAGCCTAGCTCACAGCAACCTCAAACTCCTGGGCTCAAGCGATCCTTCTGCCTCAGCCTCCCAAGTAACTGAGACTACAAGCATGTGCCACCATGCCCGGCTAATTTTTTCTATATATATTTAGTTGGCCAATTAATTTCTTTATATTTATAGTACAGACGGGGTCTCACTCTTGCTCAGGCTGGTTTCAAATTCCTGACCTTGAGCGATCTGCCCGCCTCGGCCTCCCAGAGTGCTAGGATTACAGGCGTGAGCCACCGCGCCCGGCCAAGGATAATTTTTAAGATAAGAAACTTAGGTACAATCGTTTGCTAGATGAAGATAAAATATATTTTGAAGGCTGAAGACATACCTGAGTGAGGGAATAAAACACAAGATATTCATATTTCATTTACATATAGAAATGTTTTACTTAAAGCCTCACCAACATGGGCATTGTTGATATTTAGCATTAATATTTGCTAGGAAGTAATTCATTTGTGAAATTACTAACATATGTAGAATTATTTTTTACTTTCTGGTTTGAGAGAAATGCCCAAGATTTGAGTTTAAAATCATTTTATTTATATTGCTAAAGCAGAAAAATGTAAATATTGAGCTTTCAATATATTTCAATGCATTTGGAGAATTCTAAAATATTCAATCCATTTATAATATAAAACTTTGTTAGGAATTGGTAAAAAAAAACCAAAGTAACTAAAGGTATTTGAGTTATTTCACGTTACTGGGAAAGTTTCTTTAAAAATTTACTTTCAGTTAAAAATAACATTCACTACATGTACTTAAACTTTTTTCAAATTTTGTGGTATAATTTAATTTTAGAAATTTATTATTGACTTCCACATTTAGCTGAGGCTCTAAATTATGTTGCCAAATGATTTTGATGTCAAGTTTTGAAACCAAATTATAGGCAAATAGCCTTCAATAATGCAAAAGGCAGAACAACAAGATAATCCAATGCTTTCCTCAAACATGAAAGCAGAACCAGCTTCCAGTACCTGCCCTAGTGTTAGACTGCACGCTCAACAATAACAGCCTGTCACCAGAAGGCTGCTTGACAGTAGAAACATACCACTCCTGTGGACAATTCTGAACATCTTAGCCACAAATTCATCAATATAAGCAATACAGGAGCAGTTGGGACCAGTATTAGTTTGAGTAACAGTGTTACTGATTATTAAAATGTTACTTACATAATAAAAATCTTATTTCAGAGTGGGAGTGGGCAAGCACCTCAATCGGTTGTTTTATGTTGCTTTTTTTGGCAGGAGAATGACACAATGCAATACTGTCATCCGCAGCTTCCTATACACAAAGCTGTGGATTACATAACGTAAACGTGACAATTGGGATGTCTTGAAGGATGAGTAGGTTTTCAACGAGGAGCACTTCATTTGTATTTGTGGGAAGGGTGTCATTAAGAAAGGCAGAGGTAAGTAGGATCACTATGAGCAAAGGTATAAAGAGAGAAAATCTCTAGATAAGTTTATGGAGTAGGAAATTATTCCTGTTTGAGGATACAGACAATGTGCGGGGAAAAAGCTCGAAAGCAGTTTTCAGCCAGAAGGGAGAAGACTCTGAATGCCACTTTGTCAGGCATTGAAGGTGTTTTGAGCAGGGGCAGGATAAGATTAAAGATAAAATGGTCTCCCCTTATCCACAGTTTCCCTTTCTGTGGTTTCAGTTACCTAAGGCCTGAAAATATTAAATGGAAAATTCCAGAAATAAGCAATTCATAACTTCTAAATTGCTCATCATTCTGAGTAGCAGGATGCAATCCTGCACCCATCCTGCTCTGTCCCATCTGGGATGTGTACCATCCGTTTGTCCGGCGTATCCGCGCCGTGCACGCTCCCCGGGGCATGTTACTCACTTCGCAGCCATCTCAGTTATCACATCAGATCGACTGTCACGGCACTGCAGTGCTTGTGTTCAAATAACCCTTATTTTATTTAATAATGGCCCCAAAGCACAAGAGCAGTAATGCTGACAATTTGGATAAGCTAAAGAGATGCCTTAAAGTGCTTCTTTTAAGTGAAAAAGTGAAAGTTCTCAGCTTAACAAGAAAGTTCTCAGCTTAACAACATATGCTGAGGTTGCTAATATTCATGGTAAGCATGAATCTTCTATCTTTGAAATTGTGAAAACTATATTGTTATAATTGTTCTATTTTATTATTAGTTATTGTTGTTAATCTCTTACTAAGCGTAGTTTGTAAATTAATCTTTATCGTAGGTATGTATGTGTAGGAAGGTATGCATATAGGATTAGGTACTATCTGCAGTCTCAGGCATCCATTGAAGTTCTTGGAATGTATCCCTTGTGGATAAGAGGGGACTACTGTACACTTCTTTTATAAAGACTAATCCCACTAACCAAGGTGTAGAAATAAGAATTGGAAAAAGGGCTGAAATTCAGCAATAAGGATAAATATAATTATAATAGGATAATTATAATAGCTACTTTTATTTTTAAATTTTTAATAGCACATATTATGCCCTAAAAGCTTCAAATAAACTAATTTACTAGAGTGATCTGGTTAATTAAGAACTATTATCCATATTTTACACAGGAGGAAACTGTGGCTCAGAGAGGTTCTATAACTTGCCCAATATTGCAGAGCTTTTCAAAAGTGGTGCACCCATCTCTGTACTTACCTTGCCTCCTAATCTGGACATAAACTAGGAAACATTTCAAATGAAACCTTGGTTCCTTTGAAAAATACGCCAGCAGGTAGGTAGCCTCTAAGACGGTCCTCAGTGATCTCATGTCCCTGTATTCATGCCCTCTGTAATCACCTCCCTAGAGTGTGTGCTGGACTTACTGGTTCGCTTCTAACCAAGAGAACACAGCAGAAGTGATGGCACGTCACTCCTAAGACTGAATGGCTTCCCTCTCCAGCACTCTGTGGCTCTCTCCTGCTCTCTCTTGGATCACTATCCCTGGGGCAAGCCAGCTGCCATGTTGTGAGGCACCACCACATGGGTGAGTGTGGAAGCAGATCCCCCTCCCCCAGTGGAGCCCTCAAGCCTTCTGATGAGACTGCAGACCAGGCCAACAGCTTAACTGCGACCTCACAAGACAGGCTGAGCCAGAGACTCCCAAACTAAGCCATGCGTAGATTTCTGACCCACAGAAATGAAAAGATAATAAATGTTTATTGATTTAAGCTGCTAAATTTTAGAGTAATTTGTTACCCAGCACGAATACAACCATTAGAGAGCAATTATTTAATCTGTTCCTTTATACCTGGAGCGAGGAGGTAGGAGTCTGTCTAGGAGAGAGTATACCTGAAATACACCATAGGTGACCAGACCAGAATATGGTGCCCTTAACCTTTCTACCCAAACTACATACGTCAGATAATCCACCTATCTCATCCTCCCATGGCTCCTCTTATTGTCCTTGTTCTCCTTTTCTTGAATATATCCTTAGGACTAGGACTACTAAAATCCAAATTTTGAGGTTTGTAAAACACTTTTAGACTCATAGTTTTGAAGTTCACAGCAAACTCTTTCCTTTCCAAAGCTCACATATCACATTGTCTGTTCCTCTTGTTATAGCACATTCCTTCCCATGTGCAGGTTTAAGTGTCTGTTTTTCCAGGCACCTTCTCCCCTAACCCCTTATAATAACCATATCTTATATCCTCAGTATCTAGTGTTTAACACATGGTTGAGACTGAATAAAGTTTGAATGAGTGAATGAATAAATGTGTTGCACAACCCATGCATGAATGAGTGAATGATTCAAAGGGCAAGAGATGAGGGACATGAGAAATACCATTTGAATGCTTCGGGCTGCTGTGCAAATTTGGACCATCATATCAGCCATTCCCTTCTATGCAGAATGCTCTGCCACTTCCCCACAACTTCTTCACCAGGCTTTTCTCTCTTTCACACTCACCTCAAACAGCTGTCCATGTACACCCCTCAAACCCACCCACACACCTGCCAGGGCAGCCTTCCCTTTCTCTGCTGTGAAGTCTTTGCTTGATGTTCCACAGTCTACTGGGCATACCTTGGTTACAGCACTCAACACACCATACTGCAATAATTGGTTACCTGTCTGTCATTTCCACTTGACTGTAAGCCCCTTGAAGGACAGCATGTCCAGCCATCAGTTCAGTACAATGCCTGGCAGGAGTGGGTACTCAAAAACAGTTTGAAATAACAGGCAAAAGATTGAGTGAAAGAGAAAAAGGACAACTACGTTCTAGAAAATTATCTCAGCATGATGTTATGTTTGTTCATTTCAGATAAGATGTCAATCAAGCACATACAGTGCTCCAAATCCTAAACAGTAAAATTAACATAATTACATATCAAGATTATTTTGCTGATACACAAAAATTATATTTAGAAATAGTGCTTAGTGCTTCAATCCATGGATAGGTCCCAAGCAGAGCTGTGTTTAACATACTTTTTTCTCTATCCTGCACATCTCCGATCCTGTTTCATTTAAAAAAAAAAAAAAAAAAAAAAGAAGGTTTTCTTTCTTCTCAGCCTAACATTCTCAATACTGTCCTCAGATGCCAAACATATATCTGCCTCCCAAAAACAATTTTCAATAATTTTCTCCCCATGAAACATTTCTATGTCTCATGCCACCAGAGTTTTGAACCACAACTGAGTGAGCTAAAAAAGATAACCTGGTTTAGTGGGGAAATGGGTACTCGTGGGTTGCCATTCCCATTTTGACAGGGATCTTTTCCAAAGGCCATCGCTCTACCCAAAGCTCAGTGGGGAAAGATATGTTCAAACAAAGGACCTTTCTGAAGCCCTCAAGTCACTCTGTAGGTGTGAGTTCCCTCGTGGCACTAGAGAGGGGATGAAGCCTGGTGGTTAGGACAGCTTCCTGAGTTAGAAACCTCAGCTCTTTCATTCTCTAGTCTTCAAAACTTGGGCAGATAGAACACTGGTGCCCAAGTGTTCTATCTGTAAAATGAAATAGTAAGACCTACCTCAAGGAATTGCTGGGAAGATTGAATGGGTTAATACAAGTAAGGTACTCAGAAAATGCCTAGTAAGCAGTAAGTAGTCAATAATTGTCTGTTATTAATATTATTATTTTTACTTTTATTAGAACTGGCTCTAAGAGAACCTGAAAAGGGAAATGCCAGAGGGAAGAGGGCTGAGAGGAGCCTGTACTTACTGATTTGGTTGTTCAGCTTGAATGCAATGTCCAGCTGCAGGATAAACAGCATGAACTGGAACCACGGACTCATCTCCATGGACGGGAGGGGAATGTGGACAGAAAACACAATGTCATTGGCTTCGATCTCCCTTGGAATTGCTTCCTCGATGTCCCGGATCTTGTCACAGTGATTGGGTCCCCAAGGCATTAACCACTTTGTCTTGTGATGGTTCTTCCGCACATCCACACATTTCACCGACATGTAGGACACTGCCGACGTGGGCCCTGGAGCTGAAAAGAGAATGTTCGTCTGTTTTAAAAAAAACATCTACTGAAGTGATCATTTCTGGTTAGTGTTCTTTCCACTCCCGTCTTCCCTCCAGGTATTGGACTGCCTTCCACAAAGGGGATCCCAGGGTCCTTCAGTGACCTCCAGATGTGTCATAAAAGTACCCCTGAGAGCCTTCCCATTGTGTTTCCAACTGCTGTTATTTAAAGAATACATCCGTAATCACTCTAGTTCAGTTGTCTCCTCAACTGCAAAACAATGTCACAGAAATTGTGAGCTGTGTTACCATTCCCACCTGCCTGAGGCTTGGAGGGCTCTGGCCTTTGTAGAGAGCAGTGTCTGAAGTCGGAAGACCCGGGTCTGAAGCCTGGTTAAACAATTTACTGTCAGTGAGTCTTGGCTAAGTCAGTTAAATCTACAGTAGCTTCAGGGCCCTCATCTGAGAAACAAGATGATGGGCTCCTAAGATTGGTCTTAGCTCAAAAATGATACAACACAGCTTTCGATTGAGAGAAAGACTTATGGGTCCCCACTTAGCTTGGTACCTTTCAGAGGGTGGGAACTCAGGCACTGGCTGATACTTCAAAGATGTGCTAAAATATCACCCGTGCATTTCAAGAGAGCAAATCAAATTTGAAATATATAACTTTAAAAACACTATTTTGTGATTATGTAACACAAATGTTACATGACTGTAACAGAAAATTTGGAAAATATACAAATTTTAAGTTCAAAACAACATTTACCCAAAATCCCACTAGAGGGAAGTACCACCGTTGGAAAATACCGAATTACTATCTGTCTTTGCTACGAGTATATAATTAGATAAAAGTTTATACATAAATTAAATTGTATAAATTTAAAATACATACAAATATTAACACATATATTCACAAAATAGAGTCATATTATACATGGTTTTGTAGTCTTTTCTTTTTATTTGGTTAGAGAAGCAAAATAGTATGTGGTTAATCACACCAGCTCTGGAGCCAACCTGTCTGGTGTCAAATCCTGGCTTTCCCGTTTCTAGTTGTGTTACTACCAATCCACGCTCAGAAAGTTTTGGGGAAATTACTAGGCCTGTCTATGTATTAGTTTTATCATCTCTTAAATGGCAATAATAATAGCACCTACCTCTCTGAGTCACCGTATACATTAAACAAGTTAACATACAAAAGGCACTCAGAACAGTGCTTGAGCACACAAAAAGTATAAAATACTAGCTATTATAAATATTTTCTTTATAATTAAAATTTTTCAATTAGTGGTTGCAAAATAGTCAATTATACAATATACCAAAATTACTCCTTCATCAGCTTATAAAGGCTATTATATAAATAAGAACCATTCCTTGCCTAATATTTTTTGTTGGAAATTTCTCCTAACTTTCCCATCTGCTATCTAAATTTGTTTATGGCACATTTAAATATAGAGAAGTTCCAGATCTTATATAGAATCTCTCTTTTTATGTTTTTTCCACACTTTTATGCTAAGAGAGACTGACTTTATCTACAAATTCAATAAAAAGTTACTTACATTGACTTCTAGTTATTTCTTACAACCTTATTTTTTCTAATATTTAAGTAGTTGACCCATCTGGAATTTGCTACAAGAAATGAGGTGAGTTTTACTTTTCTTAAATATTTAAATTATCCTTTATTGAACAAACCCTCCCGTCTTGTTGATTTATGACATCACTGTTACCCCATGTATACTAGTATATGTTTTTGAATAATCTGCTCTTTGTCAAGTAATGAACTGTCAATTCATGGGCTACTACAATGTTGTTTTGAATCCTATAAATTCATGGTTTTTATCAATATCTGACAGCGTAACTCTCCTCCCCAATCTATTTTAAATTTATATCTTTTTGCTAGGATTTTGATTGGGATTAAATTACATTTATAAATTAATGTGGACAGAAACAGCATCCTTGCCCAACATTTAGTTTCCCCACCCAAGAACAGTCCTTGATTCTCCATTATTTGAAGTTTGTTTTTAGGTTTCTTTGAAAACTTCCATTGTTTTCTTCACGTGGGTCTTGCCAAGTACAGTGTAGTTTAAAAACATATCTATAAAACTTTTCTTTGAAAGTTAGTAGTAAAAGGAAAACATTATAAATTATGGTTTATGTGTGTGGTTTAAACATGTTTGTTTCTGTGCATCTGATGCTTGACATACTGTTTATAGGTCTTTTCCGAGCAGAAATTATCTCTTATTTAACAGAGATCAGACAAGGGACTGGAGGAAGATGTAAAGCAAAAAGAAAGTCTCTTAGGAGGCAAAAAGTATGTATTATTAATATTCTGCCCTACTTCTAATGCTCAAATCCACAATGTTTTCTATCCCTAAATATCTACCCTAATGGTAAACTTTGAGTAGTAAAATGTTATGCTTGCAGAAAGTTGGGACAATGCCTACTAAAACTTACCAGAAAACTCCACACTACTGAACTCTAGCTGAAAGTCCTTTTATGTAGTACACTGAACACTGTAACACAGAGTCACCACCAACTCATGCGAGGGAAGTTTTTTTAAAAAAAAAAACAAAACCTCAAAACTATATCACGAAGACTTTTTACATCTACTCCACCTAAAATCAGACATCTGGATTATTATTAGAAATATGAGTCAATCAAACTTGGGTTACCCTGACTCAGCTAACTAGCCACTGACATTAGAAAGGCCAAATGGCACATTTAACCTAACTCTTTTTCATGTGGTTGAAGAAATAAACAGTGAGGCGAAAGTCATGAATTCTATCTTTGGCTAACATACTCAAACTGACTATTTGCTGCAGAAAATAGTTACTACATTTTAAAACTTCTATTCTTCCAAAATGAACCTAACCTTTTTTTTTTTTTCATTTTTCTTTCCCCTTTTGAAAAACAAGTCTCTCACTCCTCAGACCAAAATGAAAAATAACTAGCCGAGTTTCTCAGCTAAGCTCCAAAACCACATTCCAAACTTAATAACAGAGAAGCTGGACACTTTACGGGCACAAAGGCTGCATTTTTAATGGATGCAGTGAACTCCAGCCTTTTTAGTGGCCTGCATTATTTTCATTCTTTCATTAGTCTAGTGTTTCTTCCATAAAGAAAAAAAAATCCCAGGAATACTAATACTTTCATAAAGATCATGGCAACGAACTTGGAGAAGCCTCAAATGTTTCTTAAGCTATACTATGAGAATCACGAATATTTTTCTTTACTTGAAAAAATTAGTCCTCTAGCCTCAAAAACATTTTGCATAACTTAAAAATCTGAGAATAATTCAACATTTTCATTTTATCTAGTAGTGCTCAAAAGGGAAAACATGTATTATTTGAAAAAGTAAACAGACATCCTGATATTTAAACAGGGACAGTTAATGTTTTCTCCAATACTATCTTTACAGCTCAGGACAACTTCCTACTCCAGCTAAGAGCGAATACCCAGGTGTTTCTCTATGTAGAAAGCATATCGTGTAAACCGAAAGCAAAGCTTGTGGCGAGCAGCTGGTTGCCCGCCACAGGGTGTTTTCACTGGTTGTAGCCAAAATTGGGACTATACGAATCACAAAACAGTGTCTAGGATCAAAAGATATATGATTTGTCTTTAAATTAAAAACAGAAAGTGAGAGATTTTGTTGTAAGAGACAAGATCTAAAAGGAGGAAGTTAAATCACCTGCAACCTTTGAATAAGCCACGATCAACCAACAGGTATTTGTAAGGAAGGCTTTACGTAGTCACTAGCATGGTTCTAGGATTTAATAGACTGTGTGTATTTAAGAAAGGGCCGGATGAATTCAGGTCAACAAACTGAGTCATGTTTGCTCAGGTGAAAACTAAAAATAACCATTCCTCAGTATTCCTAGGGGAGTAATGCAATATCACCCAGCGGCCCCAGCACACATTATAAATGTCCCCTCTACCCATTCGTAGCATACAATTTAACTGAAAACAAGTAGGCCAAAAGCTACTTCTACGTCAGTACAACTGAGCAGAGTAATCTGGCCAAAATGAATATGCCTAGTCCCTGTGACTTGGTTAACTTATGGTAGGTTAAGAGCATATTGAGAATAGCACAGAAGGTATAAAACTGCAAGCTACTCATTGAAAACACTGGCCCATTTTGAGTTCAGTTCCCTTTACTATGTCAAACATGGGCCATGTTTTCTTTCCTAACCTGTGCTTCAATATATTTTTTGTCTCCATTTTTCCACTACAGTACATGGATTGTGAAATGTGATACTATACAACATTTAATTTTAAAGTGACATGAAATCAGTTAAGACTTCTAACAAGTTCAAGGTTGTGGAAAAAATACACAAATACAGCTTGAAGACTCTTTGAAAACCCAGTGGTCCCTCAATTATACACATTACTGCAGCTCATACTACATTCTCCAACATGTCTTGAGCACCTACTATGTGCTAGACACTGTTAGGTGCTGGAGTGAACCTAATAGACACCAGCCATATGGAATGTCCAAATAATGGAGAAAGCAGACAATGTATAAATAATTATGGGAAAAAATGAATTGTAATCGTAGTGAATGCTATCTTTTATCTGACATTACCTGAAAAAAGGCAACAGTCAGCTATTTGGGAAGTAGCAGAAATAAATATACTAGAATGAGACAAAAATTCCAGTCATCATTACAATGTAACCTTGAATAAAAATGTAAGTGAACAATGACTAAACCTGTAGTCTTCTTTTGGAAGACTATTCATTGACTCCAGTCAGCTTCCTGTTATCTCATTTCAAATGGCTATCCAGTTTACAAATTACCATCTAGCCAACCACTACCATTTATCATGCTCAAAGTTGAGTCAACATCAAATCATTAGCCCCTACTCCTCCAGAACCCATCATTAAAGAGTTAGAGAGAGATACAAGACTTGGTTGCCTCCTAGAAAAGTTAAAATAAAACTAAAACAACATGCTGACATGACACATGGTCTCCATTTACGCCAACACAGACTATTTATTTCTTTGCTTTATTACAAGTAATGTAGACTTCTTTAGAAATTACCTAGGAGTATTACCATTACGCGGACATTGTGCTAACTAACAAGAGACAAATAACAGTGCCAGACTCCGAGCTGCTCACAGTCTAGTGTGGGAGGCTGAGAAGTCGGGGAGAATTACATCCTGAATGCAAATTGCTCCGACAGAGGTTGCGCGGGATGCCTTGGTTGTAAGAAGGGTTGGCTCTGTGCAGGACTTGCCTTGAAAGACAGCAGGTGGTAGCCAAGGGGAAAAGGAGGGAGGCCAAGAAGGGAAGGCTCTGAAAAAGAGCAAGTGCCAGGTCACAGGATTCCTAAACCAATCATATTTTCTGCAGATGTCTGTACTTGAGTATTAAAAATTAAAATGAGACCATGTAACAGGTGAAAAATGCAGCATCACTCCACCTTTGTCTGTGTCTGCCCTTGCCTCTCCTAACCAGGGGCAGAGTTCCACTAGGGTGCCTTGAGAGTCCCTGCTCCACTCTACAGAGCACCATAAAGAAGGAGTAATAAAGAGATCCGCACAAAACAAAGAATTTTTATTTGGGGGGATGTTTCCTTTTAAGACACCCATCTCTTGCCCTTTAAGTAGCCACAAGGCCAGACAAGAGATCTGCTGGAAGAAGGGGGGTAGGGGGGTGGGGAGTGAGAGGGTGGTCAGGTGGGAACGGAGAAGATCCACCTCCTATTCCTACCAGGGGCCCGAAGAGCCTTTGAAGCCTTAATCATCAGGTACTAATAGCCTTCCCCTAAATTAGAGAAAGAATGTCTGCCTTGCAACAAAGACGATATTTAAAGATTAATCTGCTTTGGGCTACAAGGGGAAGGAATGTGGAGAACAGAGCAGTTGAAAGGATAATTCATGTTTACAAGCATTAATGACCAGAACCCCACAATTTTTTTAAAAAATAATGACTTTAAGTAAAAATGGTCACAGATTTCAGAAATGTTTCAGAAAATTTTATTTTTACAATAGGATTTAGCTGAAAAAAAAATGACAGCAAAACAATACACAATGATTTTAAAACATACAGACAATCGCTAGCAGACACTTTCTTCTACTGACCCGAAAGGGAGGCTGATTTAACACCTGAAACCTAGTCTTAGTTAAAAATCTGCTATCATCATCTCTATAACCTCTAAAAACGTGAATATTTCATTTATTTATCTACTTTTTTATAATTTCACTTTATTTATTCTCTACGAAGATTTTTGGTTACTAGAAGTATTAGCCTTTATTAAAAAATAGTAATTGAGGGCCGGGCACGGTGGCTCACGCCTGTAATCCTAGCACTCTGGGAGGCCGAGGCGGGTGGATCACTCAAGGTCAGTTCAAAGCCAGCCTGAGCAAGAGCGAGACCCCGTCTCTACTATAAATAGAAATAAATTAATAGGCTGACTAAAAATATATAGAAAAAATTAGCCGGGCATGGTGGCGCGTGCCTGTAGTCCCAGCCACTTGGGAGGCTGAGGTAGAAGGATTGCCTGAGCCCAGGAGTTTGAGGTTGCTGTGAGCTAGGCTGACGCCACGGCACTCACTCTAGCCCGGGCAACAGAGTGAGACTCTGTCTCAAAAAAAAAAAAAAAAATAGTAATTGTGGCCGATTTAAAAGGACAGAATTAATGGTGGGGGGGCACTAAGAATTACTTGGCTTATGGCTAACATCTTCAAAAGCAGAGAACAAAAGCAATAGGTGGAGAATGTAAACCCCCCAACACTGTTACCTGAATGGTAAAGCTAATGGCTTCATCCATTTCACTTTGTAATGTAGAGAAAACCTCACCCAATGCCTCACTATGAATGCTACTTATAAGAACTTGATGAAAAAGCATATGCCCAAACCGGTTCTAAACTTTGCCTACGTATCTCTTCTTTCCTTATGAGAACTTATATGAAATGTATTGGCATCGAGGACATGGACAATTCCAGAGACTGCTTAGGATTTTCTAATGTGCTTCAAGGTAGGGAGGGTAAAGAAGAGGGGGGGGAAGAACATAGGTAGTAAAAAAGAAGGAAACTGGATGAATTTCTTCTGTTTATACAACTACACTTCTTATGCCAATGCCCCCAAAGCACTCATTTAACCTATGAGAATCTTCAGCTAAATTTAGAAATTAGCTTTCAAATATGCCTGATCGATCGCCCTCAGACGTTACTCGCGCCTTTCTCAAGTTCAAAAAGCCTTAATTCTGGTTAAAAGGAAACGTGGAATATGCTGCATGACTCAAGTAGCCAGATCACATTATCTGGTTGAATTGTGAGGTCTTAAGAGCCAATCCTGCTTACCGTTCACTCAAGGTCGGTTCCTAAAAAGATTTCTTAATCTTAACTGCCATAGCACTTATCTAAGTTTTAGGATGTCTCATTAGAATGAGTGCTTCAAATATTTCAGCTAAAGAAAGTGCAAAGACTTGTGTTACACTGACTTACTACTTAACTGACTCAGTCTGTTAATTCCCTCACTGAAATTGCTCAAGTTATAATGGTCAGACACTTACTCCACTTCTGCCGCTCACTTTGAAGATGAAATCTTCCTATATATCAACCATGCCAATTAAATCTTACTAGATTACTAAAAGAAATATTATTTAACAATTCAAACTCAATTACTGGACAACTGAAAGTGTGTCTGCAGAGACTAGACCTGGAGAAGTGGTTTTGGATTATCATAGCTATGCCCTTGTGCATGAAATGGGGTATGCTAAGTGAAATGAAATTCATTCTTGCCAGCAATTTTTAATAAGTAGTTAATTATGCTACTATCTGTTCGAGGAAGCTAATTTTTTTAGAACAACAGAACATTCCTCTACACTAAACTACCACCAAAACACACAAACACACACACTACATTTGCAAAGTTGAACGCAAAGTAATTTGTATTGTACACGCAGAAGTCAAGCATTTATTTAAAAATAGTTTTCTACAACATAAACTTATGAATAAATGACAGACATTTTGACAGCAGAGTTTCAGAAATTGTAGCAAACATTTGTGTAATTCATTTTGACTCAAAAATATTGAAAAATACTCTATGTTTACATCTTAGGCAGATGAAGATTTTAAATGCTTGGCCTGCAACCTCAATTGTTGTAGAGCCAAAGATGTAACAGCTTTGAAGAATAGAAGAATTACTCTATGTTTGTCAGAATCTACGCGGCAAACAAGCAGCGCCACTTGGCTTACATTACTTGCCTGGCTTGGATCCCGTGGAATTGAGGAGCGTTGGAACCAAGAAGAAAAAAATTAGAGTGCTGTAGGACAGTGAGCCAAACTCTTACATAGTATTTGAAATGCTGTGGTAAACATGAAATTATTTTAGGCTCAAGATCGGTGCCAGTTTTTTTTTTTCTATCTTTTTGAAAAAAAAAAATCATAAAGTGCACATAAAAGGCCCTGCCAGAGATTTAGCACATAAAATCTGCCAACCATTAGATGTGCTAATTGGAGGAGCAATCCAGTGGCCTGAATTAGGATTAAAAAAATGACCCTCCCCTTTGGTGTCCAGCAGTAAAGAGAGGCTAAATCAGGAAGCCTGAGAGAAGTACATCAAATTACTAATTCTAACCTATATCCCTGAAAAATGCCTGCGATTACTGTTTCTCCATCACTCTAGAAATACTGAAAACAGCAAAAATTAAATACACATGAAGTGAACACAAAAGACCTCCACAGAAAAATCCAATGGCTCATCTGTTGACGTTACTGCTCACTGCTCGGCAAGCCAGTTGTCTGGGCTAAATTTTTGACTTTGTGCCAGAGCTTCAAAATCAGCAACCTTTCAGCCAAAAGGCTGTGTGGAATGCAGCCAAGACCACCTATGGAAAGTGAATTATAGCATCTTATAATTTACTACCTCGGGCTATGATCTCATAAACCCGGCATGGAGGGCGCACCAGCTCTCGTGTGGGAAACCTCTCAGAGCCTCTGCAGAGGCCCCCAGATCTACTGTGGCAGAGCTGTGGGGGCAGGTGTGACAAGAAGGTGGACAACTGGCTCTGCTTCTTGAACAAGCTCACCATGGCATGCTTTTGTACTGGAATTTTAGGGTTAGGAAACCCCAAAATTAAATCTAGGAGAAATAGCTGCTTTTTCTGAGCTACCTATTATACTCTACAAATTTCCAACATCTGTCATTTATAATTTACTATTAGACACTTACTATTTATAAGTTACAGATATCCTACTTTTATCAATGTTATTAATATTAATAATAAACATGAACGCTAACTAGTATGTGGACTGCAAAGTACTTTCACATACATAGGTCCTCTAATCCTCTTAATAAACAGGTAAAGTCATCATAATTATTCCCTTTGCACATTCAGAAGATTAGTGGTTTTTGTCCCACCAGTAAGTATCAGAGCTGGAACTAGAACCTAGCTGGAACTAGAACTTCAAATCCAATGCTCCTTCCAATATACCACATTGCCTCACAACTCTCCTTTTATTTATTAGCATTCGCTATTCATTAGGTCTCTCAGATTAGGTAATTTGTAGAGCCCAGAGACAGATGAAGAAGACTACGGCCGTAGGAGCTTGCTGAAGCTCCACAGGCAAGGCACTAATTAGCGCTGGTAAAGGTTGCTGGCACGGTAGCTCATCTGGGACACCTATCTTGAGGGACAGAGGACCTCTAAGACTTCCATAAAGGTATGGTAGAAGAACAGCTCCTGAAAATGCACTAAACTCACTTGACTACCTCCCACGTTTTACTGGTGTCCTGGTTAAAACCTCACATATTCCAGGCAGGCAGTCTTTAGGGTGTTAGCTTAAGAGAAGATTGACTCAGAAACACAGAGCTGCCGTGGAAGAGTCTGTTACAGTCCATGCAGGCAGAGAAAGAGACAGGGATACAATCTGAGGAAGGATGACTCCACAGCAACCTAGGAAAGAATTTACCGCTAATCAAAGTAGGCAAACAGCGGTACAGTTTGACTCAGGAAAGGGTGAGTTCCCCACCCATGCAAACATTCAGGAAGTGACTGAACAGATAAGAGCCTGAACTAAATATAAGTTTCTCTCAGTCACAGCAACATGATAACGACTCCTAGCCATATATGCAGTATACTAGAGCATGGAAAAATTTAAGGTCCAATAAAGAACTGCACACAGTTTATTAATTTGTTTTTCTCCATTTTCTGACCAGTTTCAGATAAACAGATAAAAGCAATTGCCATTTTGAAGGGTCAAAAATGTAGTGGTATACAGTGTAAGCTGAGGCTAAGGGCAAACAGGCCTATTGCTGACTTAACTGGAATTTCACAAATGCCAAGTATACTTGTATTCCCTTCCCTGATTATTTAAAGAAAAGGCAGGCCCTTTATAATTTGTGAATTCCCTAGTATTGAGGATAGAGGTAAATTTTAAGGGTAACCTACAGTTTTAACATTCACATTCTTAGGGATTGTTCATTTTTTAAAAACAAAGAAATAACAAAATTAAATAAAATCACTATGCAATTATTAAATATTTTAACAGTTTCATCAGTTCTAGGTTCTAGCTCAAGTGCCATTTCCTTCATTCAGTTTGTTAAATGCCTGTAATGTGCCAACCTTAGAGGCCCTCTCTGGTTTTCCTGCAGTAACAAATGATGCTTACTTCCTTTTGTGCCAATATTCCCTGGCCTATGTCTTTATGATAGCATTCTACTTCATTTTCAGACATAGCTTCTGAACCTTACAAAATTATAAGCTCTTGAGGGGAGGGACCACATCTTATTCCTCCCTGTGGTACTAAGCATAGAAATCTGAACATGTAAGTCCTCCAAACCTGAAATGAACTATTTACATTGTAGGGTTTTTATGTCATATTAAATGCATTAATGTTAAGTTATGCTTCATTGACCTAACAAACTTTCATCAAACACTTATTAGGGCTAGGCATGGTTGCTCATGCCTATAATCCCAGTGCTTTGGAAGGCAGAGGCAAGAGGATTGCTTGAGCCCAGGAGTTGGAGATCAGCCTGGGCAACATAGCAAAAATTAGCCAGGTGTGGTGGTGTGCGCCTATAGTCCTGGTTACTCAGGAGACTGCGGCAGGAGGATCCCTTGAGCCCAGGAGTCTGAGGCTGCAGTGAGCTAGGATCAGGCCACTATATTCCAGCATGGGCGACAGAGCAAAACTCTGTCTCAAAACAAACAAAGAAACAAACAAGCAAAAAAACCAATGCCCAAAAAATATCCATTAGGCACCTTTTCTTTTTTTTTTTTTTGAGACAGAGTCTCACTCTCTTGCCCAGGCTAGAGTGCTGTGACGTCAGCCTAGCTCACAGCAACCTCAAACTCCTGGGCTCAAGCGATCCTCCTGCCTCAGCCTCCCGAGTAGCTGTGACTACAGGCATGCACCACCATGCCCGGCTAATTTTTTCTATATATTTTTAGTTGGCCAATTAATTTCTTTCTATTTTTAGTACAGAAAGGGGTCTCGCTCTTGCTCAGGCTGGTTTTGAACTCCTGACCTTGAGCGATCCACCCGCCTCGGCCTCCCAGAGTGCTAGGATTACAGGCGTGAGCCACTGCGCCAGGCCATTAGGCACCATTTTTAAATGCCATAGTGGATTACACCCACCACCTGCCTGTATCAAAGTGCATTTAAGACTGACACTCAGCTGCTTTCCATGATGCCAACCTCTCAATGTCACACCTGTGCCGCAGCAACTGAAGCTCACCTCCTACAAAGACTTAGGACGGTTTTTTGCAGATCTGTGTCAACCAACATATAAAATGAATACTGAATTTTGAGGATTAAAATGAACTTGTCCTAAGCTATCAACCTAATCCACAGGAAGAAAAGTAATTTACACATCAAAAGAAATGAGGCAGATATCAGGCAAACAAAAAAATGATAATTTTTGAAAAATTGCTCCCAATGGGTTTTTAGCCAACATTAATATTATGAGAGCATGTTTAGATAACTACTCTTTAGCGTAATTTTTAGAAACTGAGGTTCTCAAAGGCAAGATTTATAGTTATTTACCTTACCCCAGTGCTGCCCCGAGGGTTTTAAGGCCTAAAAGGATGAAAAGCAAATTGGTGACAAAATGAGATAAAGTGCTCACATCTCAGCCTCAAATGCATATAATTAATGGCCACATGGTTAAAGATTTTATGACAAAATCCATATCTTAAGAACACACACAGGGAAATTTTTGGCCATTTCATTACCATCTTCCAAACAAGCCCTACCAGAGATAAAAGCAAACACTCCCTTCTAAAGGCATCAATATCCTACTTCTGAGATCAAATCTACAAAACAGGCTAAGACAGAAACTTGGGCAAAGGAACCTTCTGCTGCATGCATGCGCTATTCACCCAAAGCTCTACTTGAGTTTTTCTCTCTGGCCCAATGAATTATATATGGAAGTTCTCAGAGAATTAGTAAAGAATTACAGTGAAAGACTTCTGATGTTGAAGTACCAGTAGAGTGTAAGAGGGTATTAGAAGTCTTGAGATGCCACAGAGGTTCAGAATGGTGACAGGCAGGTGCAGCTGTGGCTAGAAGAGAGAGCTGTGGAGGCGGAGCAACCTGCAGGTCCTGGCGATGATTGTGGGAGGTGAGCGAGAGAGAAATCAAGGATGTCCCCAGATTTCTCACACAGCCTGCAGATAATATAATTCACTGAGAGAGGAATCAAAGGAAAACAACTAATATGTCACATCACAGGTAGAATGTGTAGAAGCTGGAGGTGTATAGATTGCTCAAAAAAGGGGCTCAGGATCTGTAACGGGTGGTTACAGATAAAAGGTCAAATATGTGAAAGACTAAGATGTTGAAGAGGAATTAGATTTATTCTACAGTCTCAATGTTGCAAGTCCTAAGCAAGGGAAGCTGAGATCAATAAAATCACACTCCCAAGGTTAACCAGGTCAGTTGAAGAAAATGAGCTGCCCGCACCTGTGTGAGTGGAGGTGCTCCTGCCAGTGACACTTGGTGAATGCAAAGGGTGTGGAGGACATCGGTGCACAGGGCGGGGATGGCAAGGTGTCCTTTAGGGCCTTCACCGTCATTAACATTCTTGAAGTCTCTTCCTATACTCGGAGCTTCAACTCTGGGCCAGAAATTGTTCTGCCCTTCCTGAACTACCGCAAATTTGAGGATAAGAATCTTGGCAGAATGAATTATTCCAGGAATCAGGATTGCTGGGGTCTAGTACTGGATATGCCGTTAACCAGGCAAATTATTCAACCAATCTTAGGCCTCAGTTTTCTCAACTGTAAAAGGCAGAATTTCAACTGTTAGACACTTTTAACTTAGCAATTCCATGATTCTAAAGGAAATTTACGTATTCTATGTTATGGTGAAAGTCATTCTTCTAAAGTTAAAAAAATAGCCTTTTAAATTAGGTTCAATTTATATGCCAAGAGTACAGGCTACTAAGCCCTCCCCATCGGGCCCCTCGTCCCCTCACTATCCTTTTATTCTCACATGTTAGAGCTGCGGTCCCCAACCCCTGGGCCATGGACCAGTATGTGGCCTGGTACTGGTCTGTGGCCTGTTAAGAACCAGGCCACACAGCAGGAAGTGAGCGGTGGGGCGAGTGAGTGAAGCTTCATCTGTACTTACAGCTGCTCTCCATCGCTTACATCACTGCCCGAGCTCCGCCTCTTGTCAGATCAGCGGGGGCATTAGATTCTCACAGGAGCACGAACCCTAGTGTAAACTGCGCATGCGAGGGATCTAGGTGGCGCGCTCCTCAGGAGAATCTAATGCCTGATAACCTGAGGTGGAGCTGAGGCGGTGATACTAGCACTGGGGAGTGGCTGCAAATACACATTATCATTAGCAGAGAGGTTTCACTGCACAATAAATGTAATGCACTTGAATTAAACTGTAACTATCTCCCACCCCCAATCTGTAGAAAAATTATCTTCCATGAAACGGTGCCTGGTGCCGAAAAGGCTGGGGACTGCAGCGTTAGAGGAGCAGAACTTAATGATCAAATTCTCATTCTGTTACTGTTTGGATCTGAATGGATTCTGGGTATTTTCTATCTGCCTGCAACTGGTGAGACCAAATAACTTCCTGAAAGCAAGGGCAAGCTACAGCCAACTGTACGTGTAAAATTTCATACCGGTATAGTAAGCACAGTGAAATATACTCCCATGATAGATACTATGAGAAGGTGATTTCAATCTAATCATAATGTAAGCCTTTAGGGAAAAACAACAACAAAAAATTCCCACTCCGCTTCCAGCCAGTCGCCCATACACTTACAGTCTAACACAACACAAAGACATTCCAATACAATGAAATAATCTGGAGCATGCCCAAACACTATTTTTTAGAATGACAGAAGTAAGTTCAACAGAGCTTATTCAGAAGAAATGGAAGTCTTGGCATACACTGCCCTAAGCCAAGAGATCATTGATAAAATTTGCTAATGAAATCAATTCATAACATTCTTTCAAATTTTCATGTAAACTGCTGGATTCCTAATATATTTCAACATTTACCCAAGATTACACTCTACAAGAAAATACGTCATAAGAGAAAACAACGATTACAGTGTAGCAAGGGAATTAACTTTCACAGAAACAGTTCTCTCTGTTGCTGAAGGCATCTACAAAAACAGAGTAAGAAAAATCAAAAGCAAGAGCTTGGGAAAACTTGGGCTCAAATCCCAACTCTGCTACTCACTAGCAATTTAGTTGGGCAACTTACCTAGCCTTACAGAAAGCCAGTTTCCCTTTTGTATAATAAAATTGTGCGAAGGGTACCTACCTCATTGGTTTGTTTTTAAGATAAAATAACTAATATCAAAAGCCTATTATAGTACCTTGCACATAGTGAGACCTTAATAAATGTTAACTATTGGTGATAACAATGCTGTCAGCAGATGGAGAAGAAAAATCTGGTGGGAGACGCAGATACACTCCCTGTTCTCTTCTGTTTTCTTCCCCTGGGGCATGTGTTAATCAACATTCAAGGAACTAGAAGGTGTGGATCTTGGATGTTAAAAACAGGGTTCTCCTCACCTCTCAGTGCACAGCCCCAACAGAGATGATTCTATGAAAATTTAACTTGAACATCTAAGAAGATGTCTTTGCCTGAGAAATAGCCCAGGGATATCCTAAGCAGCCTGCTGTTTGAGGGAACACAGAATTAACCCTTGGTTTCCTCCTCAGTGAAATGGGATTATAACATCTTTTTTTCCACAATTATCTTCACAAATCATTACAAAATAATTATGGGCGAGCAAAAATTATTAACACGAGTATTCGCTACCCCTTCCCCTCCTCCCTGCAGATAAAGAGAATGCTGGTGTTGCCTGTCCTCGCCTGCCCTCAAATGAGGGTTCAACTATTGCTAGATGGATTCTTTGGGTTTTCAGGACACACAATCAAAAGAAAGGAGATAGGCAAAAGAAACGGGCTTGCATTGAGGGGAGGAGTTTTACCAGAGGGAGTGTTGGGACAAAGAGACAGGTTAGAAGCCTCAAAGTGGCTGGGAAAGGAAACAGGGATTTCTAGAAGTATTGCTACAGATTATACATCTGCAGCAATACTTCCCTGTGTTTTGACAGTGCCAATAAAGAACAGAAGTTATGGCCGGGTGCGGTGGCTCACGCCTGTAATCCTAGCACCCTGGGAGGCCGAGGCGGGTGGATAGCTCAAGGTCAGGAGTTTGAAACCAGCCTGAGCAAGAGCGAGACCCCTTTCTCTACTAAAAATAGAAAGAACTTAATTGGCCAACTAAAAATATATAGAAAAAATTAGCCGGGCATGGTGGTGCATGCCTGTAGTCCCAGCTACTCGGGAGGCTGAGGCAGAAGGATTGCTTGAGCCCAGGAGTGTGAGGTCGCTGTGAGCTAGGCTGACGCCACGGCACTCACTCTGGCCCGGGCAACAGAGTGAGAATCTGTCTCAAAAAAAAAAAAAAAAAAAAAAAAAAGAACAGAAGTTATTAGGCCATTTTAAATTCACTTTTGGTTAACTGCCTATTTTTTTTGACAGAATCACCCCTCGGAGACTGGACCAAACAGGTCATGTTTTCAACAGAGGCAACATAAGAAAATAAGATAACAGGTGCAAAAAGATCATATGAACCTTAGGCAGGGTTTGTTGAATTTAATTAGCACATGACATGGGGAACACTGAAAGGACTGACATCTCAGAAAGGCATGTGAGGACTATGGGGCTAGACTATCTGAAGTTAGAGCTATGGCTATGCTAGACCGTCAGCTTATTTTAATATTTTGTCTGAAGTCTGGACTTCTCACCATCAGACAGCTGTAACTGCCAATTCCCTTAGTCCTCCTGGCTGCTCTGTCCCCATCCCTCTACCCCAGGATTCCTCAACTTTGGCACTAACGACATTTTGGGCTGGACAACTGCTGTGAGGGGCTGTCCTGAGCATTGTGGAATGTTGGGCAACAGCCCTGGCTCCTACCCACTAGTTGCCAGTGGCATCCTCCTCCCTCCCCTGGCAAGTCCTGAAAATAAAAATGTCTCCAGATGTTGCCAAATACCCTCTAGCGGGGCAAAATCGCTCCTGGTTGAGAATCCCTGCTTTACCCCCACCACCTGGGCTTACAAGAAAAATTCATACTTCACTAAGCTCATTCTGCAATGCTCCATTTTCCGAGTTTCCAACTACAGAGATTTCAAGTTCTCACCAATCCATAATGATTACAGTTTGCCTACATGCTAGACTGGCTGCATCCAGCTGTCATCTACACATTATAAATGGTAGTAACAGCTACCAATTGTTGGATGTTTTGTATGTGCTCAGCGCTAGAGATTTAACTGGATTGATTTGCATTCTTATACAGAAATTAGTGGTAGATATTATTACCTCCATTTAGAGATGATGAAAATGATGCTCTGAAAAATGAGAATAACTCACATAGGTCACAGCCAAAAAGTCTCTGAACTGGAGTTTGAACCTAAATCCATCTGGATCCGAAGTCTCTTTGTCTTGGGCCACACTGTTTCTCCCAAAGAGAAAAACTAATGCAGAGATACATGGGAAGTACATTTGCCATAAGTTCCATGAGTTAAAATGGCAAGTCCAGTGTCTCGACTACTGTAGGGCATGGTGTTCTCTGCACTAAGCTGACCACCAGCAGTATAGATGTCATTGTTCTACAGATACCAACAAGCTGATTTTTGAATTATGGATTTTCTACTGAAAACAGGAAAATGGTGGTTTCCTCTAAGTAGAAACAAGCAGTAGCTGGTTGCCATGGTCACAGAGGTAAACTTAACCTTGACTGGGAACACAATCACCAGCAAGTATAGTAAGGAATCTAAACTAGACAAGGGGCATTTCACCTGGAGAAGAGCAAGTCAAAGAAGAGAGATGATAGTCATCTTCAATTATTTGAAAGGCTACCATCTAACAGAAGGGAAGCACACGTTCTGAGTTATTCCAAAAGGAAAATCCAGGATTCATCAGTGAAAATTACAATGTGGTAATGGAAGCCAGTTTTCCACTGAATGATAAGAAAGAACATTTAACCATCGTAGTGTTTCAACTGGATTGAAAATCAAACATGCTGTCTAGAGAGCGAGACGTCACTAGAATGGAAAGATGCTGACAGGAAGGTCATCTCTGTTGGGAGACCCCAGTGTGGGTGAGAGGGGACTAGGCAAATCCCCAGGCCCCTCCCTTTACAAAAATCTCTGTTTCTCTGAAGAATTGGTAAATTGTGGATTTACAGACAAATGTAAGGTGGGGGAGGTGGGACCACCGCTTGTCACTTCAATAGGACAGGTAAACTCCTATCTCACTTGGGAAGAAAACGCCAGTTAGTTAAGACCGAACACAAGACGGGAAGAAATCTTGTGAGAAACTTTTCTCCTCCATTCTGAATAGATGGCCATGGAACAGGGCAGTAAGGGCAAAAAAAAGACCAAGAAGCAAGCAGCTTACTGTGGTTCTCCATCCCTGAGACACTCTAATGCCTTTATTAGAATTTATAGCCACCTCCATTTTAGCCTGAAAACTCCATTTAATTTTTAAAAGAAAATTAGGCAACCATCCAGCTAGGTGTGCTGTGGTACCCAACCCTGGGGCCACAGCCTGGTACTGGTCCATAGCCTGTTAGGAAATGGGCTGTGCATCGCTGCCCGAGCTCTGCACCACCCTCCCCCACCCACAACACCCTACCTCTCCACCCCCGGTCCATGGAAAAATTGTCTTCCATGAAATTGGTCCATGGTACCAAAAGGATTGGGGACCACTGAATAGCTAGAGTAATAACTGATTAATCCTTTTCCAAACACTATTACTGCTTGGGCTTCATTATTCTTTTTGCCCTACACCAACAATTCATTATAAAATATCTCACCACTAGATTCAGTGAATGGATAGGACAGGGCGAACCTCAACCTCTCCTCTTGGAAAACTAACCACATTGTAAATTTGCAGGGCCTCTTCTAGAAAATAAAATTGTTACAAAGTCAACCCCTACACCAAGGCACATGACTGCCCTTATAAAAGAAACGTGCTGAAAGCAAAACAGGTTTTCCTTTACAAACAAGAACAAAAACTATACTTACTCATCTTTCCATATTCAATATGAATACTACCTAAGAGAATTTCCCCTATCTCTTCATCTCCAGAACACTCAAAGCATTTACAGTCTCATTATTTTATACAACATCCATTAAGTGGGCACCAAAGATTATTATCCTCCTTTGATTTCTAAGAAAGCAACTACAGAAAGCTTAAACAAGTAAGTTGTCCAAGGTTGTTCAGTAAGTTGCTTTTCCATTCCATGCTTGTTTTAGGGACTTAGCGCCAAGTGAATGGATCTCATAAATTCACCAACTCCCCAAGTCTTACGGATCTCTCACCCATTTCTCACCACACATGAAATTTGCATTATCTAAGCACAAATTTGCCATCGTATAGATCTTGGACAGGAGTTTCCTACCAGGCCAGCACCCATGTCTGCAAGACGCCTGGCACCACACCTGACTTGGCTTTCGAATCACTATCAAAAGACTCCTTTATCAAGTCAAGTTGATTCTGCCTGGCTGCATCTGGGAAATTTTTAACCCCTCGATTAGCTATTGCACAGTTGGTTTAACTCAGACGAGACAGAGGACAAAATAGTAGTGGTTTAAAAAAAAGCCTCGCCCATTCTGATTACAAAGGAGGCATGATTAACGAAGTGCCCTTTGTGTCCAAGCTCCATTCTCAGACAGAGAGAAAGAGCTTTCCTTCCCCCTTTTTTGATTGCCGAGTCTTTTCCTACTTGTCTCATCACCCACACAATCTGTTCACAGCCCAAACAGACAATCCAGCCAGTCTGTGGAGAGTTCCTAAAACATTTATGTCGTGAAAGCAGACAGGACGAACGGGACCTCATCTTGACAAAGGATGATGGGACATTCAGCAAAAGAGTTCACAAAGGGAAATACAGACGGAGGCCCTGGGCTGAATGGATCTGCCCACAATGTCTAACACAATGCCAGTCCTTACGGGTACTTCTGGTCAATTTACAGCCACCTCCAGGTTTTGTCCCCCAAACTCCACTGCTTTTAGAACAGAGGGTTTTTAAAGTAAATATAATTAACAAGTTAAGGAAGTCCAAATCAAAGTGCTTTAAGGATCCTTCAGTTTCTCTAGACCTTGAAACATGACAAAAGCAAGTTAGACAAAGATTCTAGTTCCGACTCAGTTGGCTCAGAGGGTTGAGATAACGCACATAAAGCACGTAACACACTGCCCGGTGCATACTCTGTGCTCAAATAATAGTTCCTAGTATTTTCATCACATGCTGTTTTTTCAATCATATTTTTATATATGTCCTACCCATCTATTCAGCTATAATAGTTCCGCCTTAGCTGTCTTTAGTGCATTCCAAAAGATAAGTGCCTTCATATATATTATCTTCTTTAAGTCTTCAGATCTATAACAGGTTACAGATGAGATAGTGAAAGTAAGCCTAGGTCTTACAGCGAGCAAGCAGTAAAATCCTGGACTGAGATCTCAACTCACTAATTTCACATCCCGTGCTTTCTTTTCGTATCAGATTAGATGATCAGATTAACATCTCTTGTGTCTCTTTGTAGTCTCCAAAGTTTAGCAAAGTGCTAAGATATACTGCCTTAATCACTATCTAAAATAAATTTCTAATCTGTAGGTAACATAACAACTCTGAGAATTTACTTTAGTGCCTTTAACAAAAAGGAAAAGAAATGGGTGGAAAAGGCCAACATATTTGGCTTTGAGGAAAGACATGCCTCTGTTGTTATTTGCCAAGGGAAAGTATTACCAGGTCCACTTAGCAAATAATAAAGGCAAGAGGAAGCATGAGAGATTTAATGATATGTCTGAAGAGGCAAGTGGGGCTAGAGCCAGATCTCCTGGTACTCTGCTCATAGCTTTTTCTGTTAAGCACATTATTAGCACCTTGAGTGAGGTGAATCTTGGATTGTGCACATCAAGTTGTGTTTCAAATGACCACCCCCATACTTTAAAGGCCCATGGTAAACCCCTATTCTTCAAAAAATATTTTTATCTGATCTAAAAAATGCTTAGAACTCTTACTCAATTTCACTGAATTTAGCCCTTAACAACAAACTGTCTTATTTTGTTGACCTTATCTCTCCAACCAAGTTTAAGTTGCTCCAAGGCAAGATCCATGTGTATACTCCTGTAACCCATGGCTAACTCAGTTGAGGACACGTAGGAGCATGTGCTGACTCATTGCCTGTTCTGCCTCACAGCCTCCTGGATGTCCCAAAGAAACCTCAAGTCATCATAACATCTACTGAAGTTTCCCAACCATCCCCAGAAATACTGCTCTGCTTGGGCAGTCGTTAAAGGTTCTCTTCTGCTTTCGAGAACCTCATTTCGGCTGCTGGGACATCCTGTTGCCATCCATTTCACACAGACATCCAGACCAGCAGGAGCACGTGTTGCAATGAGCTTCGCTTCAAAGGCAGCAGCCTGGCCAAGTTCCAGGAATTGTCACTAATGATCTTCACCAGCAACTTGGTGCTCAACAGTGGTTCCTGAACACACACACACACACACACCCCATTTCAAGTATTGCTCTAGATAGAGGAGCTGTGCCTAACAGAGATTGGTTCCATAACCGATTTTATTTTTTAATTTTTATACACAAAGGACCTATTCCATCAAAATAAGCAAACCCTCCAAATATACCATCTGTAATACAGCAGTGGCCTCCACCAACTTATCTTTATACAGGTCTCCTTTGGTTGCAAGAGACAGGAAACCCTGCTCAAAGATGCTTGAGCAAAAATTAAATTAACCAATGAATTACTAAGGTGGCACTGAAAAATATCCAGAGATAGACTAGTCTTCTAGTGGTTGTTTTGAGAAATCAAATTATGTCAACAGATCTTACTTCTCTATAGTTATTGAATTTTACCTTATATTTTATTAGCTTCATTCTCAGGCTTCATTGGGAGGATTCCAGCAATTGCAGGCTCATATTCTCTGAGTTCAGATTCAGTTAGAAAAAGAGAGGCCATCTCTTCCTGACGCCTACACACAAGTCTCACAATTCACTGTGATTAGATTGACTTGAGCCATGTGTCCACAGTGGCTAGTGGTTGGTCACATGCCTATCACTGGAATCAGAGGTGAAGATTCTCTTTAGCCCCATGGGCTGAGAGCAGAAAACGGAGAGTTCCACCAAGGAGAGTCAGGCTCCTGCTTACCGAAACAAACAGGCTAAACACTGGACAGCCCAAGAACATCAACTGTCCTCCCCAATAAGTCTTCCCCCTTTTCTTAATCTCCAAGAAGCTGTATTGTGAGAATGATCCAACTTTGAAAATAATATATTAAAGGAAAGAAACAACCAGGCAAACCACGAAAAAAATGTAAATAGCCAGTGAGCACACAAAAAGAGGTTCACCCTTACTATTAATCAAAGAAAAGTAAGTTAAAAGAATTAGATATTCTTGGCATATTGGTAAACATTTTAAAAATAAAAGTCATGCCCAGTACCAGCCAACACACACTCCAGATAGACACTCTAGGACTTGGCTTAGTGTTTCATGGTGACCATCACTGATCATCAAAATCTTTAAAAATAGGTATGCCTTTTTACCTAAGATAAATTCACAGAAGTGAAATTGCTAAGGAAATAATTAAGGATGTGAATAAGAATGTAACAAGGATGGTTTTCCCAGTATTGTTTGTAATAGCCTCCAAACTGGAAATATTATAAATGTCCAACATTAGGACACCGAGTAATTTAATTATGATATTCTATGGGATATCATACCCTCAACAAAAATGTCTATTCAATGCATGTTTATTGGCATGGCTTAAACAAGCAGTAAGGCACACCACTGGAGAATTCGTACAGTGGGTGGCATCATTCATCAGCTAAAACTAGTAAATTAGTTTCACCTTCATGCTCCCTGGCTCCTTCTTTAAGAGTTGCCTTAGGGTTATAAAGACCCACATCCTGACACTCGCAAGAGGCTAAAATTTGTTGAACAAATATGTAAAGAGATAGTCAACAAATGTTTATGGCAGCAACTGAGCACTACATGGAGGAAGGGGAAGAAGATGGACCACAGTTGGCATTTACCTGTCCTGGAAGACAGCACAAAAAGTAATGCTTGGTTAATATGAATTGATTCTACAACAAATAATTCTGTATTTTTTAAAAAAAAATTACACTTTTTACCTGTTCTTCAACTTATCACATAGTTATGTTCAAATCCCCAGAGTTTTTCCCTCCACAAACAAATCTGTCTTCCTAAACAAAACATACCACAAACACAGTAATTCTCCATCTCAATTTCCATAACTTTAAAATGTAAATACCCCTGGTGGATTGGCCTATCTTAGAGTGCTGTTGGTAAGATCAAATGAGGTGATTTCTACAAAAGTATTCTGAAGAAGGATAAAACCACCATATAAATGTGAGGTATCAGGAATGTCAATACATTACCCAGATTTAACATACACTCGACAACAGACAGTTCATGGCAAACCTTTGGCTTGTCCGACTTTCACGTTCTTTTCCCTGTAATCACTTCTGAAAACCAGAGCTTGCAAAGTTTCTCCGAAGCCAAAGGGCAGGCCCTCTGTACTGTCAAACTGGCTAAAGAGTGATTAAAAAGCATAGTGTTTCTAGCTGCTGAAACTTAGATAATTAAATAATGGGGGGAAATGCCAAAGATAATCAAAAAGCAGACAGACATGCCTGGTATAGACTGGAACCCTGAAATGGAAAGGGGCAACAGCACAAACAAGCAGAGGGTTAATGGTTTCCATATTATCTCATTCAAGCCACAACAATTACAAATCCTAAAGATGTAAACTTCTGAGAATGAGCACTCTTTCAGAATTAGTACACAGTACTCCTATTAGTATGCAGTACTCAGTACTCCTGTACTTGGCGTGCAATATTTTACAGCACGCCAAGTATCCTCCCAAAGGAAATCACTGTTAAAAAACAAAGTTGTTTCTTGGTAGGGCTGTGCCTCTACACTATGGACTTGTATAGTGTTTCTTCTACAGTCCCCTCATTTTTAAAAATGGTAAAAATTTAAATAAAGCATCGATGGATCAATAATAACTATGTTGAAGTTCTTAAACACTCTTCTTTTTAACTCCCCACCCCAAATTACATCCCTCCCTTGAGGATATTTACAATCCTCTATGACACATGCTCTATACCTTCTTGGTTCAAGGAAAACACACCTACAGCATTTCAAATTAACTACTGACCCTTACTCTCACACTATAAACAAACCCTTTTCAAAATCTCAATTGCATTGTGTCCACACTGATTAAAGCTTGAAGCCTGGTGACCTCATGTGGTGTTAACTTCTCCCATGCACCAACAGCATTCCGCCTTTCTACTCAATTACCCCCTTTGGTGCCAGAGGATCGCTACCCAATGAACACACACAATGGGTTTCTGCTTCATTACACTAACCAACAGCAGGATAGAAATAAGCAGAAGAGGAATAAACAAGCTAATTTATCATGAGGACAGAGCAAGCTTTCACCAGTCCCGCCATGGAAAACTTCAGCGGTTAACGGGAATGTCAATAGTCTGGAGATGATGTTTATGATCATACTGATTATATACAGAGCCACAACAGAACCTCAAACTGATTAAAGAATTCTGCAGACTAGCAGGTGTGAACACACGCACACAAAACCCATACCTTCAAACTCTGGGGTCCTCTATAAAACCTACTCAATAATTACTTGGCGAAGCACAACCCCGGGCTTTGGATAACATGGACTGACACCCTGGTAATTTGCCCCAAGTGTTCAACCTAACTGTGGGGCCCCTCTTATTCATCTTTGACAAGGTGGTCAGGAGAGACCTTGCCTCTTTGTGAGCGAGATCTGGTCGCCCCCCTTCATTAGGCATGGCAAGGGCACAGCGGCTGATTAAATTAACAACTTTGGAGGGCTTCGGTCCCAGTTCCCAGACATTAGCACCATCATCCAGAACAAATTAAAAGTCTCACAGCAATTAAGCAGATTTTGAAAATGAATTTCCCATGGTTCACTGGCTCAACAGCAAGCTTGAGTTAAGTATTAGAGAAGAGTTCAGCAGGAAGAGAAGAACTGACTGCTGCATTTCCAAAGTAAACACACAACTGGTAGAAGCAGCATAAACAATAAACTTCTGAGCCTCTGTTAAGTAGGATTTGACATTTCTTTTCTATAAAACTGGAAATGTTCTGTTGTAGAAAGTGAAGGAATAAAAAATTAACAGAATTGTTGTATTAAAAAGGTGGATTTCAGGAGGATTTCTTTTTTTCCTTTGTTTTTAATTCCTTTAACATCATTGTATGATGGTTCAAAAATATAAATAGATACTGGGCAGGGACTAAAATGCCTATTTCTGGTCATTAGATTTCAAACTTAAGCAATCTAAGCAATCTGAATTTAAACAAGCAATTGTCTCGACTCTGTAACAAGAAGCATCTACATCTCTCTGAACCAGTGAAGCCAGGTTCAGAGCCTCTTTTTACGCCAGCTTCCCGAGGATCATGGGTGATTGACCTCTAAGGACTCATTCCTGCGTCAAAAGAATGAGATTAATAATAAAATATCACCGATCCCATTCTGAGCATTTACTACTTGCCAGGCACGGTACTGAGGCCTTTGCATTATCTCACTCACCCCTCACAGCAGCATCATGAGATAAGCATTGCGGCTCCTACTTTTCTCATTTGGGAGATGAGGACGCCTATGCTCTGAGACTGAGTTATCTGTTCAAGGCCACACAGCCAGCGAGGGGTGGGGCCAGGACCTGAATCCAGTCCTTCTGACCCCAAAGCTCTCACGTGCATTTAGAATAACAAGCTACCATTTCCAGTGGGGTTGTAACTAGTCTGTAGAGCAGTGATGGGTCCAGAGCAAAAAACAAAAAAGTACCCTTGTTTTAAAGGGAGGGAAAGCATGACGACATGGAGACTCAGCTGAGGAAGAACTCCTGGTGCCTTTCTTTCAGGTCCCTGTTTTCTCTCCATCACCACCACCCCCTCCCCGCATTCTGTGCCAGCTCTGTGCCCCAACCTCCATACCCCTGGCTGGAACATCTAAGAGAATTCCAAGGCCAGCTTTTGTGTGGCTTTCTTCCTGGCTTGTGCTTCCTTCCCTTTGGGCTTACATGTGGCTCTTAAATCCCTGTTCCTGCCTCACACCTCAGCCTGGCTCTACTTGCAAGTGAGCAGGTCCTGTTTCCTCTTTGCCTGCAGGCAGACATTTGGCAGAGCTGCGTCAGTTGTCCAGGAACCTGCAGGAATGTGTGGATGAATTCATTCCCACCCACTAGATCCACAACCTAAACGTAATGGAATGCCGAGGTAGTTATTTGCATAAATTATGTTTTCTTGTCAAGGGCATGTATAAAAGCTGACATCACAGATACATTATTGGTCTCTAAGAACAACCGTAAATAAATCTGCAAAATTCTTAGAAGGAAAACTGAATGATGAGTTTTCTATCTTTAAAAGTTTATAGAAAATGAAGCAAACCCTGTGATTTTCTAAAAGAAGCCCCTTCAAAACAGCCTCATGGAGCAGAAGAAACACAGTTACTCCTTAAAGATAGTAACACAAGCCGGGCGCGGTGGCTCACACCTGTAATCCTAGCACTCTGGGAGGCTGAGGCGGGCGGATCGCTCAAGGTCAGGAGTTCGAAACCAGCCTGAGCAAGAGTGAGACCCCGTCTCTACTACAAATAGAAAGAAAGAAATTAATTGGCCAAGTAAAGATATATATAGAAAAAAAAATGAGCCGGGCATGGTGGTGCATGTCTGTAGTCCCAGCTACTTGGGAGGCTGAGGCAGGAGGGTCACTTGAGCCCAGGAGTTTGAGGTTGCTGTGA